>JAJEJO010001138.1:218043-281120 GCA_020662805.1 Glaucomys volans | reverse complement strand
TTGCAGATAAATGGATGGAATTGGAGATTATCATGCTAACTGAAATAGGCCAATCCCAAAAAACAAAGGCTGAATGTTTTCCCTGATAAGTGGATGATGATATAGAATCTGGATAGGGGGTGGTGGTGGGCATCAGAAGAATGGAGGAACTTTAGATTATGTAGAAGGAAATGAGAGGGGAAGGTAGAGGGGGCATGAAAATGGTGGAATGAGACAGACATCATTATCCCTATGTACATGTATGATTAACAAGACCCATATGAATGTACATCATGCACAACCATAGAAATGAAAATACGTACCCCATATGTGTACAATGAATCAAAATGAAGTTTGTAAAAATAAAAGAAATAAAAGAAATAACTACAGTGAAATATAATCTTAGTCCAGTAGAACAGCTCTTGTAAAAATATGAAAGATTACAAGTGCTAGTTAGGATGTGAAGAAAAGGGAACTCTTTCATACTACTGATGGGAATATAATTAAGTATAATCATTATGGAAAACAGTATAGAAGTTCCTCAAAAAAATTTTAAAGCAGAACAATCATATGATCCAGCTTTCCAATTTGGTATATGCCCAATGGAAATGAAATCAAAGAGACGTCTGCATTACTATGTCTACTGCAGCTGTTCACAACAGCTAAGAAATGGAAACAACCTGTGTTGATTAACTGATAAAAGAATAAAGCAAATGTAGTACATAAACACCAGGCCATACTATTCATCCATAAAAGCAAACAAACTTCTGTCATTCGTGACAACATGAATTGAACTGGAGATCATTATATTAAGTGAAATAAGCAAGACCCAGATTGAAATCATGTGGAATCTAAAAATTTGACCTCACAGAAGTTGAGGGTAGAACTGTGGTTGCCAGATTCTGTAGGGAGGAAAGGAAGGTAGGGATGGGGAAATTTTGATCGAGGGAATTTAAATTGAAGTTAAATAGGAGTATGAATTTTTAGTGTACTTTTGCAAAGTGTGGTCACTATAGCTAATGATTGTGTACTTTATATTTCAATGAGCTAGAAAAAATAATTTCAAATTTTTTCACCAAAAGGAAGTGATAAATATTTGAGGAGTTAGATGTTTAATCTGATTATACAATGTACATGTTATCAAACTATCACAATGTATACATTATAATGCCCAATCTTATGATATTTTAAAATCAGTTAAAAAATAAATTTAAATTGAGAACAAGAAAATTAAAAATTTCTCACTCCTTAATTGCCTCAAATTTGCCTGTTTTAGAGGTGACATTTATAGAAGGTATAATTTTGTGTATTTAGTCGCTACTACTTCTGGAAGCCATCTTTTGACATCAAGAGGAGGTAGTCTTTGGATAAAGAAAATTTGTGGGGAAAAATAACATAAATAAATTATACATGACCCTCATCCTCAAGGACCTACTTATGCAGAAATATAATTATTCATATAATAATTGGCTTCAGTCTCCCACCAAGCTTATGGAAAACTGCAGAGTTTTGCAGTAATAAAGAAAAGCTGGTTACTGTGTAAAGTTATATGATTCTTGAATCTAAGATAGCTGAGGTCAGAGAATAAACCATCTTGAAATATAAGAGTTAATAACTATCCATACAAGTTAGAACACAATTGTGTTGTGTTGTTTTCTTTTTTGTTTTGATTTATTTTTTAATTTTTAATGATGTTATTCACATCCTTACCATAGATCAGTTATATGGATAAGCAGAATTTGGGGCCCGTGAACTGCACTCAGTGGTGTTACACACCTGAATAATACTCTACATGGCAAATGGGACTTTGCAGATATAATTAAGTTCACTATTTAGTTTACTTTTAAAATGAATTGATCTGAATTATTCAGATGGGACAGTGTAGTTATATGAGCTCTTTGCTGTGCCGCTTTCTTTCAGCTAAGGGAAGGATAAGAATTCAGAGAGTTAAAACATGAGAAGGACACTGACACTTTGCTGGTTTGAAAATGTAGAGGGCTGCATGCAAAGTGTACATGAACAAAACTCTGCCAACATTCTGAATGAGTCTGGAAGGAGATTTTTTGAAGTTCCATAGCAATGCTGTCTTCCTGACACCTTGATTTCAGCTTTATGAGACCCTAAGCAGAGAAATCAATTGAGAGACACTGTGCATGAAATTTGAACTGTGAAAAGCTATTAGATAACAAACCAGGGTTCTCTAAAGACACCTGATTTGAGGTAATTTGCTTTTGTGGCCACAGAAAACCAAAACTCAAGACAAAAACATTTCCACACAAAAATTTTGTACAGAAATGTTTATATCAGCTTTATTTAAAACTTCCCAAACTAGGAATTATCTTCATACATTTCAACTGATAAATGGATAAAAAAAAAGCAGTGTTTCTCTTGAACACCAGTAACACAATGTGATATCTCTCTTAATTATTACAAATCTCTTTCAAAAATCTGGAACTATTTGGTTTTGTGTTATAGATGACAGTGCAATGATATATAATAAAAAAGTATTTTTAAAGTATAAGATTATCTAATATTATTTCATCCTATCCTCATATGAAAATTTTTCTGTTTGGATTTTATTTCTATATCCAAAATTCATACATTTCATATCCAGTATCTTATATTTTACTAGATGACTGATTTGATTATAAAAAGATTTGTTCTAGTATTTCTCAGGACTTGTACTGACTAATTGATTATCAGTGATATTCTTTCTCATTTTTTAAAACTTTACAAGAACGAGATTATCTTTACAGCACCTTGGATAATTTTTCTTATTTAATATTTTCAAAAATTATTATAATTTCTTAAAAAAGTCTTTAAAATATTTCACAAAATCCAACATCTTTATTGATAAGAACTTTCAGAAAAATTAGGCATAGATGGAAACCTCCTCAATATGATAAACAATATTGCTATAGACTGAGATTTAATGTATAAATCCCAACACCCAATGTGATCAATCCTGCAAACACTATTCCACACCTGTGATGACATGAACTCATTCATGAATGCAGAGTCCTTATAACCTAATCATCTCTTTATAAATTCTATCTCCCAACAGTTTTGCATAGGAGCTTAAGTTTCCAATAAAAGAACTTTGGGGTATACTCAAAGTATACTAATAAATACTAAAAACTATTTTGAAAAATGAGCAAAGTTGGAAGATTCATAGTTTTTGATTTTTAAACTTATTTCTAAATTACATAAATCAAGCAATGAATTCTGGCATATGGATAGACATATAGATAAGTGGAATAGAATTGAGAGTTCAGAATTAATTAATTAATTAATTAATTAATTAATTTCTATGGTAAATTAATCTTCAACAATAGGTCTCAGGGTGTTGAAGGGGAGAGTCTCTTCAACTAATGAGCTGGATAATAGGATTCCATGTGCAGAAGACAGAAGGTGGACCTCTATCTAAAATCATAGATAAAAATTCCCCCCAAATGGACCAAAGTTATAAATATAAAAGGTAAAGTTGGAAAACCCTTGGAAGAGAACATAGAAGTGAATTTTTGTAACCTTGAATTTGGCAATTTTTTTTATGTAAGATACTGAAAGCATGGGTAACAAAAGAACAAGTAGAAAATTAGATTTCAACAAAATTAAAAACTTTTATCCACCAAAATACATGGTTAAGAACACAAAATGACAACAGAGAGCATGGAAGAAAATATTTGCAAGTCACACATCTGGTAAGAGTTTAGTATTCTGATTATGTAAAGGTCTTTTGCAATTCAACAAAATAAACTGCCTATTTGAAATGAGTAAAGGACTTGAAAAAAAACTCTTTTTCTAAAGAAGCTATACTGAGGTTCATCAAGTACTTAGAAAGTTGTTCAGATCCTTGGTCATTAGGGAAATGCAAATGAAACAACAACAAGGTACACACTGGGAAGGTCATAACTAAAACACACACAAAAATGTTGGCCAAAACGTGGTGAAATTGTAGTCCTTGTACAAGGATGGTGGAAATTTAAAATGATTCAGTTGTTATGATAAATAATAGTTTTTCAAAAGGTTAATGTAGAAATGCTGTGTGACCCCACAATTCCACTTCTAGGTATGTTCTCAAAAAACTTTCAAACAAATATTCGAATATATTCATGTATCTCATAGTAGCACCAGGGTCAATAGGTGGAAAAAATCCTCGAGTGTTCATCAGTTGATGAATGAATAAACTGTGTGTGTGGGTGTGTGTGTGTACCGTGGAATATCATTCAGCCATAAAGCAAATAAATAGTTAATACTTTTAATAATATGGAGGACACTCGAAAACATTAGGCCAAGTAAAAAAGCCAGACACAAATGGTCACATATGGTACTATGTGATCTGTTATGAAATATTTAATGAGGTCAGTTCATCAAGAGAGAATACACTGCAGATTTTCTGAGGCTGAAGAGAGGGAAGGGGAAAAAAGAGAGAAACTGATTAACAGGGAAAAGTCCTCACTTTGAACTGATGGTGATATTTTGCAACTAGAGAGAGCGTGTTGTTGTACAACATTGGGAATGTTGTAAATGCCACTGAATTGTTCACTTTAAAATCATTTATTTTATGCTATGTGAATTTTGCCTTAATAAATTATTTTAAAAATAAGAAATAGTAGTTGCAGATGCTCATATTCTCAATATTCTTATCATCTTGCAAAATTGATTTGCATATGTGGAAATTTAAAATTGTACAAAATTCATGCAGGTTAAAAGTATATTTAAAGAGTGTCATAATTTTCTTTATTGCTAATATACTTTTCATTGAGAATTTGATGAACTATGCTATGGTCATTGTTTTCACATGACTCTAGACTCTAATATCACATCTTACACTAAGTGGGTGACTTGGACAAGGTCTTCCCCATCATCTTATCAATATCTATCTTGGATTGCTGAGAGAATAAAAAGAGACAGTGAATATAAAGCACTTAGCATTGTATAGTACATAAAAATGTATCAGTAATTAATGGGATCAGCTGACACTATTTTTATAGCTATTATCACGCACTTTTTATCTATCAAGAATCTGGGAAACACAAACTACTGTAATGATTATAACAGTGATTTCACTAAAGCAGTAATCAGAGCTCAGTTTTCTGTTGCAGCAAGAAATAGAAAAACGGAGATGAAATTCATTTAGAAAAATGTGAGAACCAGAATAGTCAAAGCAACCCTTAGCAAGAAAATTGAAACAAGAGGCTTCACCATACTAGACCTTTAATTATACTACAGAATGATAGTAACAAAAACAGCATGGTATTAGCACCAAAATAGACATGAAGACCAATGGTACAGAATAGAATGCACAGAGACAAACCCACATAAATACAATTATCTCATACTAAACAAAGCTGCCAAATACAAACGTTGGAGAAAAGATAGCCTATTGAACAAATGGTGCTGGGAAAACAGAAAATCCATATGTAGCAAAATGAAATTAAACCCCTCTCACCCTGCATAAAACTCAACTCAACATGGATCAAGGACTTAGGAATTAGATCAGAGATCCTGTGCCTAACAGAAGAAAAAGTAGGACCAAATCTACACCATGTGGGCTTAGAACTGATTTCCTTAGAAGACTCCTAAAGTGCAAGAAGTAAAATTAAGAATCAACAAATGGATAAAGAAGATGTGGTATACATATGCAATGGAATATTACTCAGTCATAAAGAAGATTAATATTATGGCATTTGAGATAAATGGATGGAATTGGAGATTATCATGCTAAGTGAAATAAGCCAATCCCCCTCAAAACAAAGGCTGAATGTTTTCCCTGATAAGCGAATGATGATAAAGAATCTGATTGGGGGGGGTGGAGGGTGAGGGAGGAATGGAGGATCTTTAGATTATGTAGAGGGAAATGAGAGGGGGAGGGGGTGGCAGTATGAAAAATGATGAAATGAGACAGACATCATCACCCTATGTACATGTGTGACTAACAAGAATGATATGAATATACATCATGTACAACCATAGAAATGAAAATCTGTACCCCATATGTGTATAATGAATCAAACTGAAGTTTGTAAAAATAAATAAATAAATAAATATTAAAAAAAAGAATCAACAAATGGCATAGAATCAAACTAAAATATTTCTTCACAACAATGGAAACAGTTAATTACATGAAGAGAGAGCCTACAGAATGGGAGAAAATCTTCACTACATGCATCTCAGAAACAGCATTAATTTCCAGGATAAAGAACTCAAAAACCTTAACACCAAAAAACCCCACAAATAACCCATTTAATAAATGGCTTAAGGAACGGACCAAACACTTCACAGAAGAAGAAATACAATAATCAACAAATATATGAAAAAATTAGAGAAATGCAAATTAAAACTACACTGAGATTTCATCTCACTCTAGTCAAAAAGGCAATTATCAAGTATACAAGCAACAATAAAATGTTGGCAGGGATGGGGAAAAGGTACACTCACACTCTTACATTGCTGGCAGTAATGCAAACTGGTAAAATTACTCTGGAAAGCAGTACAGAGATTCCTCAGCAAATATGAAATGGAAACACCATTAGACCCATTATTCCAAACCCTCAGTTTATACCCAAAGAACTTAAAATTAGCATACTACAGTGGTGTAGCCACTTCAGTGTTTATAGCAGCTCAATTCACAATAGCTAAACTATATAGCTAGCTAGGCTAGGTACTCTTCAACAGATGAATGGGTAAAGAAAATGTGGTATATATACAAAATGGATATTATGTAGCCATAAAAAGAAGGACTTTATGACTTTTGCCAGTAAATGGATGGACCTGGAAACTATCATGCTAAGTGAAATAAGCCAATCGCCTCAAAAACCAAAGGTCAAATGTTTTCTCTGATATGAGGATGCTAACTCACAATAAGGTGTGGGGCATGTGGGGAAGAATAGAATTACTTTGCATTAGGCTAAGGAGAATGAAGGGAAAGGAGGGGGAATGGAAATAGGAAAGATAGTAGAATGAATTGGACATTACCATGCTATATGCATGTATGATTATATGACCAATGTAATTTACATCATGTACCAGAATAATGACAAGGTGTACTCTATATATGTATAACATGTAAAAATACATTCTACTATCCTGTATACCTAATAAGAAGAAGTTTAAAAAATCAAAAAGAAAGGAAGGAAAGAAGGAAGGAAGGAAGGAAGGAAGGAAGGAAGGAAGGAAGGGAAGAAGGGCAAGACAAGACAAGACAAGACTGGTGACCTACTTAAGTGGTAGTTTTGTTTGTAAGGACTGTTTTATTAGTTATATATTCTTTCCTTAGGTTTGTCTACCAAACGTGCACATAAGTTAGGTATTTATGAAAAGACATTAACATCAGTGATAGAGCTGACAATGGTAGACAACAATTGATGCATTAGAATATATAATTTTCTATCTGTCTGTGGAGCAGCAGCTGAGTCCTACCTTCTTGTGTGATCTTGTGGAAAGCTACAGGTTGGTTTCCTTTCTCATTTGGGGGTGGAGAGTAGCAAAAGAAGGAGGTGTTGGGTAGCAAGTTTAATCAATTGTTTATCATAGCTAGGAAAAATTCGTATTTGAAACGTTGATTCTTGCTCCTGCTTAATGGATAATCACAGAATACATAGTTTAGATTATAATTGCATAATGTTTTCTTCCTACATGGTTCTTATAACTTCAGTTTCCTTCTTTAAATTGATTTTTTCCACTTGAATAATAAATAGTAATGTTTGGAATCTTTTTCAGGGCTTAGTCTGTTTTTTTCCCCTCTACTATTTACTTCTTTGTAGTGATTGATCATTAATCAATTATTTCTCAGTGGTAAGATTGTAATCAAGAAGATCAACTCTATTTTTCTATTTATATGAAATTATTATTATCATATCATCCTGAAGACCTTAAATATTCTGTCATGCTGATGCTCAGTGAATATCTGACACAATTCAAGAATCTAGTAAGCATCTGCTTCTATCACAAAGTTTGTCTGGTAAATTGACTAAAGAAAAGTTTATCTACTTTCTTTACCTGGTTTAAAGGTGTTAATTACAGCTTCTACCATATTGTCATTTCCTGCTGATTTTCCCTATTAATTCTATTACTATTAGATTTCCTTTGATTGTTCTTCTTAGATGTCTATATATAATTTTCATGACATACAAAGTGGTAACATCACATCTGTCTTCCATGTTTGTATCTTCTAATTTATTCAGGTTTAAGCCATATTTTTTTCATCAAGACAATTGAATTTGACTCTGGTTATTATTTATTCATACTGAAAATTAAAGTCATTGTTTAAAATTTATGTTGACATGTATTGGAAAGCCAATCTTGAATTATTTTGCAGGCAGTCATGGATATACAAGACATTTCATGCCATGGAAAAGAGGAAGAATGAAGCTGTGGGTGTATTCCCTGGTATTTGACTTTCTGGGAAAACGCATTCTGTTTCAGGTCTGGGATTTCAGATGTCTGCTTTGAGAAGTAGATTTTCGATATACCTGTCATAGACTAAAGGAGATTCAAAATGCCCTCTTCCTTCCCTACCTACAACTCCTCTGCTTCTCTCCTGATCTACTGCTTTCAGCATTTCATTTCCTCTTGGGGATTGTTATATTGGATTATATTTCCACTTCATGACAAGTATATTGATGGAAGTATTACGATTTCCTTGACTATAGTTATGCACATGTTTAACCTGTTTGCAACAGCCATATATCAATTCTACAGAATGAGCATTGTGTGATAAACTGAGAAAACATTAAGGGAATCACTTCTTTGAAGGCTGTCTAATCCTCCACTTATCCCCTATATTAATCTTAAACTATTATTGGCACTTTTTTAATGTCAGGGTGTTTTTATCTTTCCATTATTGTGATATCAAGGGATATTATGTTCAAGAAAAATATCACATTAATATTCCAAGTGTTATGATGCTAACAGTAATATTTCTTGGCACTGAACAGTTGCCACTTACATTTTATCTTAATTTTGATCAAAGCATTCATAATCAAATTTAAAAAAATGAAAACTTTTTAGAAAATACCAATACTTTTTTCCATTATTTTGAAAAAAAACTCACGTCATTTTAGTAAGAAAGTTATTAATAGAGAGCTGGGGATATAGCTCACTGATAGAGCAAATGCCAAGCTTATGCAGGACCTTGGGTTTGATTTCTGGCACTGGAAAAAAGAATTGTTAATAAAAATTTGCTATGGATCTGTGAATAATTATTAAAAATTTATACATATATAAAATATATGTACCTAGAATACAACATAATTTTTTACCATATATTATTGTGATGGATTTAAGGTGAAATATATTTGATACAGATTCATGCAGTCAATAAAACACTGCAAATAAATCCAAATGAATAATCTCTTGATAATGAGGAAATGCATTATTTCAGGGAGTGTTTTAAAGAATGAACTATAATTCAACATCCACAATATATCCTAATTTTCTATTGTTAAAGATTCCATTTACTTATCCTCTTCACCCAAATTTCTCCAAGGATTTGACAGGAAATGATTAATTGCTAAATTTCTTTTATGATGCATTTATCAATTTTATCTGTTTTAGGGAAAAAATACACATTCTGGTATACTCTAAGACCAAAAATCGAAGAAGACATTTTTGACAAGGTCTTGGATAAAGGTCACTGGGTCTTATTCTTGCAAGGGTAACCAGGGTTATAAAATGTATTTGTGAGAAGACTGCTGAAGCTTCCAATTAAAAACAGCAACAGAAAGAAAATGTAGCTGGCATGGAATGTTCTCCTGTACTCCATCTCTAGTATTTCTGTTTTATTTTGTTTGTTTGGTTGGTTTGTTTTACTGCTTTCAATGGACTAGTCAGTAAGGAAGTAGGAAGCACAGGAAATAAATAAAAATCACTTTCAAAAATAATGAGAAGTAGTAAAAAGAAGGTTGTTTTAGTGAGTGAGAATAAAATTTACCAAGTTTTGCATTGTTTAATTTAGTTAAATGGCTAACTACTTTGTCAGGATAGCATGACCAGAGGCAGGAATGTCTGAATTTGAGTTCTTGCTCCTAGCTTTGTCAATTTTAACAATGCACTTAATTTCTGAAAGACTTAAGATGATAGATCTTATTTGGAATTATAAGAGATATTTTTATAGCATATCTCAAATACTCAGCAATATATTAATACATTGAGCATAATATATGTCCAGTAAATATCATACTATTTTTATTATGTAAAGTTTAGTGGGAAAATACACAGGCTAGGATAATTAGTAACATGCTTTATTACCCTAATCATTAGTTCGTTAAATTTAATATGGAACTTTCAAATAACCACAGTAAACAAAACACAGAGGAAGAATTGTTTTTTTTTTAATTAAAAAGTATAATTATATATGTGCAATTTCATCTAATATCATGAATAAGACAAGGATAATATGACTCTCACCACTTCTATTCAAAACAGTTCTTGAAATTCTACCCAGAGCAATCAGGCCAGAGAAGAAAATTAAAGGGACACAAACAGGAAAAGAAGTCAAAATATCTTGATGTGCTGAAGATATGATCCTACAGCTAGAAGTCTCTCTCCCCGAAAAAAAAAAAGGAACTCCATCAGAAGACTTCTAGAGCTGATAAACAAATTTACTAAAGTAGCAGGACTGAAGATCAACATACGTAAATCAATAACTTTCCTATACTCCAATAATGACTCTCTACACAAGAAATTATTAAGATTATCCCATTCACAATAACCTAAAAAATGTTTGGAAATTAATCTAATGAAGGAAATGAAAGATTTCTACAATGAAAACTATGGAATGCTGAAAAAAGAAATTGATGATGTTAAGAGTATTGAAAGACCTCCCATGTTCTTGCATTGGCAGAATTAACATTGTCAAAATAGTCATACTCCTAAAATTGTTATTCAGATTCATGGCACTCCTCATCAGGGACAGGGAATAGAGTTATTTTATATTAGGTAGAGGGGAGTGAAGGGCAGGGGAGGAGTATGTAGGGAGGAAGGATAGTAGAGTGACAAAGACATTATTAACTCAAGTACAAATATGACTGCATGACTGATATGATCCAGCAATATGTATAATCTTAAAAATGAGAAATTATACTTCATTTAGCTATGATCTATCAAAATGTATAAATGCATTCTACTGTCATTTACAACAAATTAGAACAAATAAAAAAAATTAAATATACACATGGCTCTCTTCACAGAACTAGAAAAAATAGTTTTAAAATTTATTTGGAAGAATAAGAAACTTAGGAAAGTCAAAGCATTCTTGAGCAAAACGAGCTATTCTATAGACATCACAATACTGGAACTCAAATTATACTACAGAGCTCCAGTAACAAAAATGGCACGATAATGGAACCAAACAGACATGAAGACCAATGAAGAGAAGAGAAGATACAGAGACAAACCCATGTAGATTCAGTCACCTAATACGTGGGAAAGTTACCAAATACATGTTGGTGAAAGTATAGCCTTTTAATCAAATGATGGTGGAAAAACTGGATCCATATGTAAAATAACGGAATGAGACAAACATCCTTACTCCATGTACATGTATGATTACACAGATGGTGTGACTCTACATTGTGCACAACCAGAGAAACAACAACTGTACCCCACTGTGTACAATGGATCAAAATAAATTTATTTAAAAAATAAATAAATTAAAAAAAAATAAGATCCTTATCTATCACCATGCACAAAACTCAAGTCAAATTGAATCAGAGTTATGAATAAGATCACAAAGTGCAACTGTTGGAAGAAAACAGGGTTCTCACTCCATTATATTGGTGCAGGCACTAACTTCCTCAACAAGGGCCATAAAGCTCCAAAAATAAAACCAAGAATCAATAAGTGGGATAGCATCAAATTAAAAAGCTTCTGTATGAAACAAGAGTGTGGAGAGAGAACGGACAGAATGGAAGAAAATCGTTCCCAGCAGCTCCTCTGAAAGGGGATAAATACCCAGAATATATAAATAACTCAAAAACTTAACACCAAATACCAAATAACCCAATCAACAAATGGGCAAAATAACTAAACTTTTAAATTACTAAAAACTAAAACTAAAATAAACCTAAAACTAAAATAACTAAAGTAAATATTTGTCAAAAGAATGACCAACAGATAGATGGAAAATATCTTCATCATTTCTGGTAATCAGGAAAATGCAAATCAAAACCACGGTAAGATTTCACCTCCCTCTGGTCAGAATGTAAATTATGAAGAATACAAAAAATAATAAGTGCTTGCAAGGACGTAGGGGAAAGCTATACGGATACATTGGTAGTTGCACTGCAAATTAGTACAACTACTCTGGAAAGCAGTGGGGGAGATTCCTCAAAATCCTAGGAATGGAAGCACTGTAAGACCCAGCTATCCCACAGAACTAAAATCCCCCAAAATAAAATCATCATAGTATAGTGATACAGCTGCATCAATGTTTATAGCAGCACAGTTATGATAGCCAAATTACAGAACCAGCTTAGTTGCCTTTCAATAGATGAATAAATTAAGACAATGTGCTACATATACACAACACAGTTTTCTCACCCATAAAAAAGAATGAAATTATGGCATTTGCTGATAATGGATGAAACTGGAGAACATCGTACTAAGTAAGTGAAATAAGCCAGACTTAGAAAAATCAAGGACCAGACTTTTCACTCATATGTGGAAGCTAAAACAAAATAAGGGGTGGGGGTGAAAATCATAAAAATGTATGGAAAATCAGTAGAAGAAGGAGATATTGAGAGGGAGGAAGGAGGGACAGGAAAGGGGAGGAAAGGAAGAATGATTTTAACAAAATGTGCATATATAAATATACCACATGGAATTCCACCTCTATGTATATGTGGGAATCACCAATTAAAAATAAATAAATAAGTAGAAAGAAAGAACAGTAGAGCAGAGGAGAATCCGGGAGGGATGAGGTGCAGGAAATGGAGGGAAATTAAGTAAATCAAATTCCATGCATACATGATTTTGTCAGAATGAACCCAACAATTACATGTAAATATAATGCACTAATAACAAGATAAAACAATAATTACATAAGTGCAAGCAATACATTTTACTACATTAGGACCTTCTTTAAAGAGCAGAAATTTAATGCTGAACTCCCAGCACCTAGCACACAGTCTTAGCACAGAATAGACACTCAATAAATAACTCTGTTAAATGAACTTACATGATATGGCATATGACCCTACATAAGACTTTAAAGCATTTTATAAAGGTCTGGGAACAATTGATCTCCCATTGTTACTTCTAGTTGTGTTCTATACCCATTCTTGGGAAAAAGAAGAAAAGAAGCAGGGAGTGTTTAAAAGGAGCAATTTAATCAGACAGTGGAAGGAAATGAGGGAAATTCTCTGTAAGGAACAACAGAATACAGGCTGAGTAATTACAAGATAACTAAGAGGTTCACTAACAGCGAAAACAGATCAGAGAAAGTTGACGAAAATAATTCCTGATTCAAAAGAGATGTGGTGACTGACAGAGAAGTTTCATAACTGTCCAAACTCCTACAAAGATGAGGAAACAAAGCAAATTTAATGTGGACATGATTAAAACTGTATTAATTCAAGTACAGCATTATGGTATGCATGCTTTTAGCAGCTGATTTACATCTGCATATCCCTATTCAGTATAAAATTGGTTCAACTAGATGTAATGATTATCCACTGTATACTAGGATCTATGTAATATCTGGGAAGATGTGGTGTGTGTGCCTGTGTGTTTATGTACCAGTATCAGTTTTGCTATTCTTGAGGAATTAAAAATTTAGCAGAAAAGAGATGCATAATTGCAATAAAGAGAAAAATGGCTGTTAAATGAGTGCTGTAGTATGGTTTGAAGATTCTGAAGGTCAATATTGCTTTGAAATAATAGGAAAGCCAATTGGACTAGATCCAGGATTTCTTGAACTAGACACTTATATTTTGTATTCAGAAAGAAATATCATTGGGAAAAAAAATCACCTGTGAAAGTTAGACAATATGGCTTAGTTAATGTTTCAGCCTTCATCTGAATAATGATCAACACACTTTGCAAAGTGTTCATAATGGAGGTCGGCTTTTCAGTGAACAGATACATGAAGAAGGTAGGAGGGAAGAGTGCTTCAATCAGCATGCAAGACACAAAGGATCATTTTGTGAAGAACTGGTGCCCTTCTAATGCAGAATGAAATGGACCTTGTCTTTGGAAAGATGGAAATGTAATAGTCATCCTAAGGTTCTTCTAAGAGTAATGTCAGGGACATCTGATACATCTTTGGATTGAATGACATGGGAACAAAGTTGGGAAACCAACTTCACTCACAAGAAATTACCTGAAATTCTTGACCGTAGGGGCAAAAATTAGCTTCCTAGTTTAATCCCAGAGACAGGGCATCATAAAGGAAATCCCCCAAAGTCAATCACAAAAGCCCATGTTTTATGGGATCTCTGTTTTTAATTTGTCTTCAACAAAGGTGATTAATTTGAAATATTATCAAATGTATCTTAACTTTTAGAACTTTACAATAGTTTTCATAAAGGTGTAATGATTAATACAGGAACAATTATTATTAGAACCTGCTATGAAATCAGAAAATAAGCTCAATTACAGTGTTTGCATTAATAGACTTTATTTTTTAGAGAAGTTTTATGTTCACAGCAAAAAGGAATAGGAAGAACATAAATCTCCCATACACTCCTCATTGCCATACACACTTACAGTCCTCCACTTCCAATATCTCAAACATAGCGATACATTCATTGTAATTGATGAATCTAGGGGTATTTCAATATCACTCGGAGTTCACAGTTTATGTTAGGATGCTACATATTCTGATTTTAGACAAACATATAATGATCTGGATCCACCATTACATTATCATAGAGAGTTTCACTGCCTTAAGAATCATTCATGTATCTTTTCATTCTTCCCTTCCCTTATTTAGCCATTGCTGATTTTTTTGTTTCCATAATTTTGCCTTTTCCATGATGCCATATAGTTAGAATCATCAAGTCTGTAGCTTTTTGTGTAAAATGCCCTGAATTTTCCTCTATGTATGTTTTATGACTATGTACATAGTTCATTTCTTTTTTGCACTGGACAATATTCTATTGTCTAGCTGTACACAGATAATTTATTGACCCACATACTGAAGGATATTTTGATTGCTTCCAAATTTGGGGAATTATAAATAAGGCTACCATAAATGTCTATGTGCAGGTTTTTGTATAAACTTTAGTTTTAACTTCATTTGGTAAATAAATGCTTGCTATGGTAAGAGTATGTTTAATTTTATAAGAAGCTACTAAATAGTCCTCCAAAGTAGATGCACCCTTTTTGCATTCTCACCAGCAGTAAGTCAGAGTTGCTATTGCCCTACATCCTTGTCAGCAGTCCATGTGTCCACTCTTATCGATTTGGCCTCCTCATGAGTGTGTGGTGGTAATTTATTGTTGTTTGTAGGCTTTTAGTCTCTATTTCTATTAGGTTCTTTTGACTAGCTAAATAAATGAAAAGTAATTTTTTTACCTTTCAGTTGAGTAATGAATTATCACCATAAATCATTCATAACTGTATTATGTGCATAAAATAAGAAAAAACTATTAGTTTTTTAAAAAATTTATTTGTTCTAATTAGTTATACATGACAAAATGCATTTATACATTTTGATAAATCATACATAAATGGAGCATAATTTCTCATTTTTCTGATTGTACATATTGTAGGGTCACAACAATCATGCAGTCATGTAGGCACACGAGGTAATTATGTCTGTTTCACCTTTTGAAGAAGAAATAATGTCTAGGGGCATAGCCCGTGGTACAGCACTTGCCTAACGTACACGAGGCCCTGGGTTTGATCCCCAGCATCAAAAAAAAAAAAAAAAAAAAAAAGAAGCAGGGGAAGACAAGAAAAGAAAGTGAGAGAATAGAAAAATTAAGGTTCAGCTGGGTCTAAACTTCCATTCGTAAAACAAAGGCATAGTTGATCCTTGTCCCCTTATTGGCAGTCTGTAGTCTAGTGCACCAGAACAAGAAGGCCTCTGAACTCTGCAGCTGTTTTCCACTTGCTGAAACTCACCAGTACAGACTCCTTGAAAGACTGTATGAAGAAAGTGTTAGATGCCTGTTAGATTTGAGTTCATTCTTAAATAGTGATCATGTATTCTGTGGTTGAATAGCAGGGTTGTGTCTGGTGTCTCCATTTCCTGTAATAGGTGGTAATCATCACTGTAATTTATCTTTCTTAATTTCCTATGCCTGAGAACTTGTCTGTTTTTCTTATGATATGAATTGTTCCATCTGATTAAGGACCAGAGAGATTCACTTTTGAAGGCATTATAATAAATATATGAAATCTACAGGAACTTAAGGACTTCTACTCACCTTTATGTAGAATATTTTCATTCATAATTTGAATGTTTCCAAACGTGTGCATTTCAGATTGCTTAGCGAGAATTTGAATAGATAATTTTTAATTAGCACCTCTATATTTTGAATCAACCTGGAGACATCAACCACAGAGAGATTAACTTACATCTGTTCATGTTAGTGGTGGAACTAGGAAATTGAAAATAAGCTAGATTTATTTATTTCTCTAAATAAATAGGGTATGTTTATTTCCCTAAAGGGGTAATTTTTGGAAAACAAGAAATGTCTTAAGAATAATACCATTTTTTAAACATAAAGAAATATGATTATAATATTAAAAAGCACCTTATTTATTCCTCTCAAATAGTTCTCCACAATGCATGTAAAGGAATATTGCTCTTTAGAAATCCTTGTGGTAAAAAGAAAGATGAAATGAATAAGGATATATTTATATGCACCTTGAGAAAAAGGCTTTTGTTTCACAAGTACTCTGAATCTGCATATAAAATCTATTTCTTGCACATTATGTTCATTCAAATTTATGTATTTGATATTTCTAATTTAAAAATCAAATAAAATAATTTCTCATGAATGATTCAAGTTAAATAATTATTATTGAAAAATGTTGAATACAACCATACAAGCTTCCTTATAAATGTGAATAGAAAAAACTATGAGTTGTACCTGAAAGTAATATTTTTGCCTTATGTCTGATATTTTCAAACTTATTTACATATAGGAAACTAAAACACAATAAATAATTTCAAAATAACTTCCATTACTCACAAAGCACTATTTGGTATTGGTTACATATCCTAGCTGATTCAAGGTATTAAAATAAAATTTTTTAGATGTTAACTACTGTTACTGGCATATTTTCAGGTGTCCAATTACAGAGCATTGTATGAAATGCTTGCTATTTGAGACCCAGCTCTCTGTCTCACTGGTACCTGAGATACCATGAATCATTAAATATTTTCTCCACATGGCATGGCTTATAATGGAGCACATAAACTTTGGCATGACATAGATGTGTATTCAAACAAGACTCTGTCATTTAATACCTGGGTAATTGACCTCTCTCTGCCTCACATTCCTTATTTGTAATAGAGATTAATAATAATTATCTTACAGTGGCATTTCAGGAAATTTACATTGTTATATTTGACTCATAACACGAATATAATAAAAACTTTTGATTTTTGCTTCAAATATAAGCTTAAAAATTACTGAGTTTATCATAATGGTCATTATAACCTTTTAGGTCTCAGTTTCATGATTTTATCACTTTTCAGTTAGTAATTACCTGATGAATGCCTGCCAGGTTTCTTAGGTGAGAGTGTATGCTTGAGTCAGTACCAAATGTCCCTGAAAAGGAAAAATAAAATAATTAAGTTCAGTGCTTATGCCTACTGCCCCAATGTTGTTTTCAGTCATTTATCAATCTTTCCATACACATAAGCTTACTAATAGATGATAGATACACAGAAACCTATGTATGAATATAAAACATATACACGCAAACATACAAATATTTGCAAATAGATCTTTAACACTTACATATACACCTGAAGCATGAGGTGTGATTATAATTTCATAGTCAGTATTACATAAGAAATATAACAATAATGTATGTGTGAACAAACGGTTCTATTACTGATTATCTAAAATAGTATGTGAAAATTCTACCCCTCTTTGAAAAGCAAGATTGTGAAATGAATATTCTCTAATGAGAACCTCACCATGTGCAGAAGGTAGTAGAGCAAGATGCAGCCTGTGCTTTCTTAGCCTAAAGAGCATGGGCATGGCAACTCTCTGCCTGGTTGTGGAGTTTACATTATATAACTCTCCAGTGCTTTGTGAATTTTGTTTAAAACGTGTTCACATCCATCCTTTCTTGTTTTAGATTATTATTTAATTATTTAAAGCCCTGTAGAAGAATCAATGTCGATGTTGCTTCCAATTAACAAATGAACCAGTTTAAGGATGTTCAGCAATGTGTTTGAGATCACAGTACAAATGCAGGGCAGCATCCTCTCTGGTCTTCTAGCAAATTTAACATTTCAACTATTAGTCACTGAATTTGGGTGACCTAATCACATATCTTTCTCTTCCCTTAAATAGCTTTGTGTCAAGTGTGCATAAGCCTGATTTTGGTCACAAAACACAGAGAAATGAGTAATGGTCAAGAAGAAGTAGGGATAGAAAACAATACTTCATCCTTCAGAATTTCTGTGAAAACCACTGGGTCATTTGATGTTTCTGGAATACTTGATAGTGCTCAATTTTTTCCTCTTGATTATTCATGGAGTAAGGAATTGTTCATTATTGTTTATATTACTGTTAAATTTGAACATTTTTTTAAATTAAAGTCAATGTTATTTTATATCCTGCTATTTTGCTGGATTCATTAATCATATCTAAAAGTTTCCTGGTGGAGTTTTTTTGGATTCTCTAAATATAGGATCAAGTCACCGGCAATAGTGACAGCTTGAGTTCTTATTTTCCTATTCGTATTCCTTTAATTTCTGTGGTCTGTCTAATTGCTTTGGCTAGTATTTCAAGCACAATATTGAATAGAAGTGGTGACAGTGGGCATGTCTTGTCCCAACTTTTAAAGGGAATGCTTTCAGTTTTTCTCCAATAAGAATGATGTTGGCAGTGGGCTTAGCATAAATAGCCTTTACCATGTTGAGATATGTTCCTACCATCCCTATTTTATCTAGTGTTTTGAGCATGAAGGGGTGATGTATTTTGTTAAATGCTTTTTCAGCATCTATTGAAATAATCATATGATTCTTAACTTGAGTCTATTGATGTGATGAATTACATTTACTGATTTCTGGATGTTGAACCAACCTTGCATCCCTGGGATAAGCCCCACTTGATCCTGGTGCAGTATCTTCTTACAATGTTTTTGTAAGCAATTTGCCAAAATCTTGTTAAGGATTTTTGTGTCTATATTCATCAGAGATATTGGTCTAAAGTTTTCTTTCCTTGATGTGTCTTTGTCTAGTTTTGGTATCAGAGTGATACTAGCTTCATAGAATGAATTTGGAAGGGTTCCCTTTTCCTTTCAGAATAGCCTCAAAAAAATAAAATACTTGAGAATCAATCTCACGAACAAGGTGAAAGCCCTCTACAATGAAAACTACAGAACATTAAAGAAATAAATTGAGGAAGACCTTAGAAGATGGAAAGATCTCCCATGTTCTTGGATAGGCAGAATTAACATAATCAAAATGGCCATACTTCCAAAGGTGCTATACAAATTTAATGAAATTCCAATAAAAATCCCAATAATATTCCTCATAGAAATAGAGAAAGCAATCAAGAAATTCATCTGGAAGAACAAAAGACCCAGAATAGCCAAAGTGACGATGCAGGAGATACACAATACCAGACCTTAAATTCTACTATAGCTCAAAAGTAACAAAAATGGCATAGTATTGGCACCAAAACAGACAGGTAGACCAATGCTACAGAATAGAAGACACAGAGACAAACCCCCATAAGTAGAGTTATCTCATACTAGACAAAGGTGCCAAAAAATACAATGGAGAAAAGATGGCCTCTTCAACAAATGGTGCTGGCAAAACTGGAAATCCATATGCAGTAAAGTGAAATTAAAATTCTATCTCTCATCCTGTACAAAACTAAACTTAAAATGGATCAAGGATCTAGGAATTAAACCTGAGACCCTTTACCAAATAGAAGAAAAAGTAGGCTCAAATCTTCTTCATGTTGGCTTAGGACCAGACATCCTTAACATGACCCCCAGAGTGCGAGAAATAAAAGGAAAAATCAATAAAAGGGATGGATTCACACTAAAAAGCAAAAGAAATAATCAATAATGTGAAAAGAAAGCTTACAGAGTGAGAAAAAAATCTTTTCCACACACACTTCAGACAGAGCACTGATCTCCAAAATTTATAAAGAACTTAAAAAACTTTACACCAAAAATACAAAGAACCCAATCAATAAATGGGCTAAGGAACTGGGCAGGCACTCCACAGAAAATGATGTACAAGTGACCAACAAATATATGAAAAAGTGTTCATGATCTCTAGTAATTAGAGCAAAGCAAATCAAAACTGTCCTAAGATTTCATCTAATTCCAATTAGAATGGCTATTATCAAGAACACAAGGAATAATAAGTGTCAGTGTGGATATGGAGAAAAAGGTACACTCATACATTGCTGGTGGAGTTGCTAATTGGTGGAACCACTCTGGAAAGCAGTATGGAGATTCCTCAAAAAACTTGGAATGAACCCACCATTTAACCCAGTTACCCCACTCCTCGATTTATAGCCAAAGGACTTAAAATCAGCATACTACAGTGACACAGCCACATCAATGTTCATAGCTGCTCAATTCACAATATCTAGACTGTGGAATCAACGTAGATGCCCTTCAATTGATGAATGGGTAAAGAAACTATGGTGTGTATACACAATGAATATTACTCAGCCATAAAAAAAGATATAATTATGGCATTTTCTGGTAAATGGATGGAGATGTAGAATATCATGCTAAGTGAAATAAGCCAAGCCCCAAAAAACAAAGGCTGAATGTTTTATCTGATAAGTGGATGATGACACATAATGGGGGTGGGGGGGAGTGGTAGTGGGCAGGGACAAGAGAAGAAAGGAGGAACTTTGGATGGTGTAGGGGAAAATGAGATCAGAGGGGGTGGGGAAGGAGAGATAACAGACTGAGACAGACAGTATTACCCTATGTTTATGTAAGATTATATCAATTGTGTGAATCTACATTGTGAAAAAAAGATATATTCTCTGCAGTATTATTATATTAAAATGGATTCTATTGTCATGTATATTTAAAAAGAACCAATAAAAAAACAAAAGAACCAATGTTACAAGCCTACCTAATATTCTCATAACCTTTATTATTTATTCTTCATATTTAGAACCACATGAATGAAAGGAATACTTAGGGAAAAAGAAGATAACACAGTTAGGATGACTTTGTAGAGGGAACACTTAAGATTCATAGCATGATCTATAACCTGGGAATGACCCAACATAATTAGGAATTTGCAGACTTCTTTGGGAAGTATCTTAACAATGAAGGTTTATTAACATTTTACCATCAATAAATTAATAGTTTTAGAGTTTTTTTTGGTTTGAAAACCATAGAGACTGCTTATTAGAAAATGCTTATTCACTTTTACAAAAGATTCAACATTAGTTTCCCTTTTGTTTCTTCAGGGATGATCAAAAATCTGCAGGATTTGAGTTTCACACTAATTGTGGGAAATCTGGTTTGAGCTTGATCAATGGGCAGTATCTGGAGATTAAGATCATTGCATGAAAAGCAACACTGGAAAAGGAGTGCTGCTGGATAAAGAGCAAACCTGAGCCCTTATCATCATAAGCATGTCAATCTTAATACTTACCAGAAGGAAGAGGTGTACAATGTGAGAAAAGTAAATGAAACTACTAGTTGTTGCTATCATTTAGTAAAAATTTCAATACAATTTTTTTTCTATTTTTGTGAGGACTTTTTATCAAGTGCAATCAATAAAACTAGAATCTCCCACAAGATAAAATATATCAGATATTTAAAAACTACTTTTCAAACTATTTCTCAAAAATAATAATTGTAAACTTCAAGCAAGTACTGTTTTTGTATAGATATTATAAATAAATATTTTGTTATGAACTTTACATTTTATAAATTTTTTCTCAACATATATAGTAGTATTCTACCTTAATAAATGTGTAAATTATTCAGTAACTATATTTTAAATTTAATATTTTTTTACTCATCTAAGTAAAAGGAATAATTTTAGAAATAAGAGAAATAAAGACAAATGTACTGATATAAAATTTAACAGATGTTAACATGACATGACATGTAGTCCAAGAACATAGGTTTATACAGCTAATTACATTCTTGGTTGATAGAATGGTAGATGAAAGTTTGTGGAAACTTCTATACATATACTTTTTGCAATATATATACTTTATAAAATACACGACAGGATGTAGTATTTAAAATAAATTGCAACTAACCTTTATAAAGAAAATCAAGTTTTTCTGTGTTTAGTTTAAGTAGCATATTCATTGAATCCAAAATTTAATTTATTTAGTAATAAAATATTTATAATGAAATGTTACAAGGTATATGTTTTCTATTCTTACATTTAATAAGACTTCATTTTTACTCTCAACATGTTTCTTGATTTTATCTCATATTCAGTTCTTCTATAAAATGTATGCTTATTTTA
Organism: Glaucomys volans; assembly: GCA_020662805.1. NCBI lineage: Eukaryota > Metazoa > Chordata > Mammalia > Rodentia > Sciuridae > Glaucomys > Glaucomys volans. The sequence goes on along the minus strand of JAJEJO010001138.1, from coordinate 258,526 downwards.
TGTATAATTTTATATATCTTTGGAACAATTTTTCGATTTTTTATGACAAAAATAACAAGAACAGCCGTTTATTGTGCCCTTATCATAGGGCATACTTAATGCAAATACAGCCTAAAAGGTGGAGACTGTTTTCTTCAATTTGCAGATGGACATAGAAGTTTAGAGGAGCTTATTGTGCTTATTGTCACATGCAATATAAAATGTAAACTCTGTCTGAATCAGAGATCAGTATACTATTGAGAGCATTCCTGCATTCTTTTAAAAACTATAATTTAGTTTTATAATAGTTTTATATTTGGAGAAGAAATTGAGAAAATAGCATAAGAATCCCAATATGGCCTAAACTATTTCCTCTGTTTATGAACATCTTATTAAATTAGTGTAAAATTGTCAAAATCAATCAATAAATATAGGCACAATATTCTTAACCATAGTTCAAAGTTCATTCCTACTTCTTTTTCTGTTTTTCATGGCTGCAATAGATTATGGTGATGAAAAGCTGACTAAAGCACTGCTAAATCACCCTTTTGGAAATTCAGCCATATATGTATTTCCTAAATATTTTCTTTATTTTATTTTATGAATTTCTTTAGTCTCCATGCCACTGTTTGATCCTAATATATTTTTCATGGGCAAAAAGAATGGACCTTTCACAACAAAAATCTGTGTTATTCATAGAACTCTGGCAGTGGCTTTTCAAACATCTCTGTTGGGTAGGTTTAGTGGAATGTGGTTTTTTTTGTGGTTACATCTTCTTTTCAATTTTTTAGTGTTACTTCTCTTCCTTCACCTTCTTCCCTTTTCCATCACCTTTTCATCATTAACATTACTATTCTGTTTTGAGAAAGAGTAATTTTCTTAGTTTCTGGAAATGGAAGAAAAGAAATGTTCATTCTCTACATCTACATTTACATCTCTATCACCGACATTTCTAAACCAAAGGGTTTAGTAAAATAGTACATTTATATTTTTGTGAGTCCTGTGTGGTTTTTCTCTGTGCTGTCTTTCTGTGTGATTTATTTTTTTCATTGTCTGATTTTCCCTGTCATTCTATTTACTTATGGACTGTCTTCATCCACATTCCACACTGATTTATATTGTGTCCATTATTTCTTTATGACATGGCTGATACAGAAATTTAAAAAATTCTCAGTCTCCATTAAATTTGAAGCTTTGAAGTGTGAAGTCTTTAAGAATTATATTCTAGCAATAGCCTTTTTATGTGCTATTTGACATTGCATAAATTTATGAAAATCAGTACAAATGCTTGATACGTGGCTCATATCTAGTTATGTTAAAACCTGCCACTACTACATGGGTATTGTTGTTCTCTCTGGTACAATGCAAGAACGTTTAAATATTTCCTTGGCATTTAGTGGAAAGAAAGGAATTTCCTACTGAGAGTTATCGACATCTCCTTTTATTATTTTGAAGTCCTTTTTTCTCACACTATTAAAATTTTCTGCTGAGTATCAGCTGCTATTTTAAAACTATATCATTCTACATTCCCAAATTTTTCTTCTTTAGTTATATTGTTTTCCATAAATATGAATTATGCAATCAGAATTTCATATACCTTGGTCCTCTAGGATATGTTTCTATAGCAACTTATATTTACAATACTGTGACAAATGGAAATAATTCGATTTGTAAGATGTCCACCTTCCTGTTAGATTTTAAGTTTTGTAAGAACTGAGGACTGTGATTGCTTTTTTCCTATTTCTTCATCCACAGAAACTAGAATGATGTTCACCATATCATTCATGCTCCATTTTGTGAATGAATTAATTGTTGAATAAAAAAGTGAGACACAAAGCAGAAAATATTACAGACATCAGAATAAAAGAAAAAATTAGAATAATGATTTCCTTTTGTTCCAGATAGCCATACAAACATATTAACGTTATTATGAGTTTAACAAATAGAAAAGTATAATTGGTACATAAACATTACTAGCATTCTTAATTGAAATGATACCTAACTTGAAGAAGGAACGAAGTTGCACCAAAAGAAAACTGTCATTTTTTTTACATGACCTCTGAATTTTTTATATATCAAAACTTTAAAAAAATTATCAAATTTAGTATGTAAGTGTCTCTGCATCTTTATAGCTACCCATCCCTATTCTGGTCCATCAGATATTTTGTTCTAGGGTAAAATACTAAAATGCAGAGGAATATAAAGGTATTACTTAATATTAAAATGTATCTTTGTAACTATAAAGAATGTAATTTCATTTGAAAAAAGTACTTACTTCTAGGCAAGATAGTCAAGTGAAAAAGGGGAAAGCTATTTACTGTTAAACATAAGCATTTCCAACAAGAAGCTATATCAGGATAATGAGATATAAGCATCATTTATACACAGCACACCTTTCAACTCATTTTAGAATCAAATTATCCTTCATGAATAATTTAAACCTATATTCCTGGAATAGTGATGTTAAAATTATCATACTGTTAAATGTTAAATAGCCAGGGTAAAGTTGTATTGCTACATGACTTACAATAGATTGGCAATTAGGTAGTCAAAAATGATAAACACGCTTTGAAAACATCAAATAAACAAGCTTTTTCATTGGGTTGCTTTTATACCAAAATATTTCTTAATCTCATAAGATAGAAACAACTGATATTGTGAGTTTAATTGGTAGAATATCATTAACAAAATTAAAATTCAAAGTACAATGATTTTTTAATTTATAATGTAGTAAAAGAGAAAAAATAGTTTAATTAAAAGATGCTACATTGAAAATTAAGAGTATAGTGTTGCTTTCACCCAATAAATAGTAATTTTCTATTCTGAAATATTTAAATTTGAAATAATTCTTTGAATGGCTTATGTGTAAATTGGGTAATATATATTTCATGATAGCATTGTTTCTGTGTGAATATCTTCTAATGACTACTTGATTTTTTTTGTCTGCTTGTTTTTGGTACTGGAGATTGAACTCAGGGGCACTTGACCACTGAGCCATATACTGAGCCTTATTTTGTATTTTATTTGGATATAGGGTCTCACTGAATTGCTTAGCACCTCACCATTGCTGAGGATGGCTTTGAACTTCAGATAGCCTGTCTCAGCCTCCTGAGCCAGGGGGGATTACAAGCAAGCACCACCTGGCAAATTTCAAACAATAAATATAGTGCTTGCTTTCGTTTTGGGGAGAGGTATGGAAAAAGGGAGAATTCAAAGAAAAATCTTCCTCATTTAACAGTTAATTATTTGTATTTAATAAAAGAAGAAACTTGTTTAAACAGTGGTCCCAAAATATAGATTGATTTCATAAATTTCAAAACAAGAGCAACAATGAATGGAGGATTTTGACAGATTTAAGCATATAAAGTTTCCTTTGTGACCATGATTATTAGGATTGCAGAATATTATTATTCTCATATTTTATATTCTCTATTTCATATGAATAATAGAGTTGAAAATATTTCTTCACTATTGGAGTAAAGAAAATCTTTCTTTATGTTTAAATTTTCATATTTTATTTTTTTAAAATAGATTTTAATCACAGTTGATGTTTAATTAAAAATTTAAATTCACTGACAAAATTGTATATATTTATAATAAAAACCTGATGTTTTAAAAGCTGTGCATGTTGTAGAATGATTTTAATCATTACATGCCATTTCGTGTGGCAAGAGCATGAAAGCTATTTTCTTAGTGATTTTCAAGAATACAACACATTGTTCTTAACTATATCATCATGTTCTGCAATAGATCGTTGAACTTTTCACCACTGTCTAACTGAAATTTTGTATTCTAGGACAAATAAGCTCCCAAACTTACTCCACATTTAGTTCTTGGTAACCACAAACAAATCAATATATATTTTTTTCATTTTACACAAATGGAGTACAAATTTCCATTTCTTTGGTTGTACACAATGTACAGTAACACCATTTCCATAGTCATAAATGTATATAGACTAAATGATGTTTTTCTTATTCCACCATCTTTCCTGCACACTACTTCCCTCCTCCCCTCATTTCCCTCTATACAATCCAATGTCCTTTCATTCTTCCCTTACCCCTCCCCCTAACCCCTGGACATGTATCAGAATACACTTGTCAGAGAAAACATTCTGCCTTTGGTTTCCTCAGATTGGCTTATTTCACTAGCAAGATATTCTCCAATTCCATCCATTTACCTGTAAATACCATAGTTTTATTCCTTTTTATGGATCAGTAATATTCCATTGTGTGTGTGTGTGTGTGTATATATATATATATATATCACAGTTTCTTTATCCATTCATCTATTGAAGACCATCTAGGTTGGTTCCACAGGTGAGCTATTGTGAATTGAGCTGCTGTAAACATTGATGTGGATGTGTCAATGTAGTATGCTTATTTTAAGTTCTTTTGGTATAAACTGAGGAGTGGAATAGCTGGGTCAAATGGTGGTTCCATTCCAAGCTTTCTGAGGATCTCCATAGTGCTGTCGAGAGTGTCTGCACCGATTTGCAATCCCACCAGCAATGTATGAGTGTATGCTTTTTTCCAAATCCTCACCAACACCTATTGTTGATTTTATTCTTGATAATAGCCATTCTAATTGGAGTTAGATGGAATCTTAGGGTAGTGTTGATTTGCATTTTTCTAATTAATAGAGATGTTGAACATTTTTTCATGTATTTGTTGATCAAATGTATATCTTCTTCTGTGAAGTATCTCTCCAGTTCCTCAGCCCAGTCCTTGATTCAGTTATTTTTATTTTTGGTGTAAAGTTTTTTGAGTCCTTTATGAATCCTGGAGATAAATGCTCTATCTGATGTGTGTGTGCTAAAGATTTTCTCCCACTCTGTAGACTCTCACTTCACAATATTGATTGATTCTTTGCTTAGCAAAAGCTTCTTAGTTTGAATCCTTCCATGTATTGATTCTTGTTTTCATTTCTTGAGCTTTGGGACTCTTCTAAGGAAGTCTGATCCTAAGCTGACATGATGAAGATTTGGGCCCATTTTTCTTCTGTTTGGTTCAGGGTCCCTTGGTCTAATTCCTAGGTCCTTTTATCTATTGTGAGTTGAATTTTGTGCAAGGTGAGAGATAGGGGATTAATATCTTTTTGCTGCATATGAATTTTCAGTTTTCCCAGCACCGTCTGTTGAACAGGCTATTTTTTTCTCCATTGTATGTTTTTGACATCTTTGTCTAGTATGAGAAAACTGTATTTATGTGGGTTTGTCTCTGTGTCCTCTATTCTGTACCATTAGCTAACCTGTCTATTTTGGTGCCAATACCGTGACATTTTTGTTACTATTATTCCATAATATAGTTAAAATTTTGGAGTTGTGAGTCCTCCTGCTTCACTCTTCCTGCTACAGATTGCTTTGACTAGTATGGGTCTCTTATTCTTCTAAACGAATTTCATGATTGATTTCTCTGTTTCTATGGGGGACGTCATTAGGATTTTAATTGGAATTGCGTAATATAGTGATTTTAGTGGTTTGACCATTTTGACAATATTAATTCTGCCTATCCAAGAACACGTGAGATCTTCTCACTTTCCAAGGTTTTCTTCAATTTCTTTCTTTAGTGTTCTGTAGTTTTCATTGCAGAGATCTTTCACCTCTTTTGTTAGATTGACACCCAGATATTTTATCTTTTTGAGGCTATTGTGAATGGGGTAGTTTTCTTAATTTCTCTTTCAGAGGATTCATCATGTAGGAATAGAAATGCATTAGATTTATGAGCATTAATTTTATATCCTGCTACTTCGCAGAATTCATTTATTAGTTCTAGAAGTTTTCTAATGAAATTTTTTGGATCCTCTAAATATAGAATCATGTTATCAGCAAATAGTGATAGTTTGAGTTCTTCTTTTCCTATTCATATCCCTTTAATTACTTTTATCTGTCTAATTGCTCTGGCTAGAGTTTCAAGGATGATGTTGAATAGAAGTGGTGGAAGAGGGCATCTCTGTCTTGTTTCAGTTCTCAGGGGGAATGCTTTCAATTTTTCTCCATTTAGAATGATGTTGATCTTGGGCTTAGCATAGATAGTCTTTACAATGTTGATATATGTTCCTTCTGTCCCTTTTTTTCTAGTGTTTTGAGCATGAAGTGGTGCTGTATTTCATCAAATTCTTTTTCTGCATCTATTGAAATGATCATAAGATTCTTAACTTTAAGTGTGTTGATGTGGTGAATTATATTTATTGATTTCTGGATGTTGAACCAACCTTGCATCCCTGGGATGAAACCCACTTGGTCATGGTGAACTATCTTTTAAATATGTTTTTGTATGTAAATTGCCAGAATTTTGTTAAGAATTTTTGCATCTATGTTCATTAGGGATATTATTCTGAAGTTTTCTTTCCTCGATGTGTCTTTGTCTGGTTTTGGTGTAAGGGTGATACTAGCTTCATAGAATGAGTTTGGAAGGGTTCTCTCCTTTTCTATTTCACGAAATACTTTCAGGAGGCTTAGTATTAGTTCTTCTTTGAAGGTCTTGGCAACTTGGCTGAGAATCCAACTGGTCCTGGGCTTTTCTTAGTTGGTAGGTTTCTGATGGCTTCTATTTCATTTATTTGATCTGTTTAAATTGTGTATGTCCTCCTGATTCAGTTTGGGAGTATCATATGTCTCTAGAAATTTGTTGATATCTTTGAGATTTTCTATTTTGTGGAGTACAGATTGTCAAAGTAGCTTCTAATTATGTTTATATTCCAATAATGTCTGGCATGATATTTCCTTTTTAATCACAAATTTTAGTAATTTGAGTTTTCTCTGTCCTAAATTAGTGTGACTAAGGCTTTATTTATTTTGTTTGCTTTTTCAGAGAGCCAACTTTTTTCTTGTCATTTTTTTCAATTTTTTTTGTTTCAATTTTGTTGATTTCAGCTCTAATTTTAATGATTTCTTCTCTTCTATTACTTTTGGTGTTGATCTGTTCTTATTTTTGTATGACTTTGAGATGTAATATTATGTTATTTATTTGTTGGCTTTTTTCTTTTATTCAATAAGCTCTATGCAATTAATTTTCCTCTTAGTACTGCTTTCATAATGTCCCAGAGATTTTGTATGTTGTATCGGTGTTCTCATTTACCTCTAATAATTTTTTTTCTCTCCTCCCTGATGTCTTCACTATCCATGCATTATTCAATAGCATGTAATTTAGTCTCCAGGTGTTGAAGTAATTTTATTTTTAATTTTATTATTGATTTCTAATCTCCTGTTATGTTCTGATAGAATGCAAGGTAGTATCTCTATTTTTTGTGTTTGCTAAGAATTGCTCTGTGGCATAAAATATGGTCTATTTTAGAGAGAAATCCATGTGCTGCTGAGAAAAAATTGTATTTACTTGTCCATAGATGGAATATACTATGTATGTCTGTTAAGTATAATTTATTCAATGTATTGTTCAGTTATCTGGTTTCTTCATTCAGTTTTTGTTTGGAAGATCTATCCAGAGGTGGGTGCAGAGTATTAAAGTCACCCAGTATTACTGTGTTGTGGTCTAGTTGATTTCTGAAATTGAGAAGGGTTTGTTTCATGTATATACATGTTCCATTGTTTGGGGCATAAATATTTACCAATGTTATGCCTTGTTGATTTATAGTTCCTTTCAGCAGTATGACATGTCCTTCCTTCACCCTTCTGACTAACTTTGCTTTGAAGTCTGCTTTGTTTGATATGAGGAAGGAAACTCGTGTTGTTTATTGAGTATCTGTGCATGGTATGTATTTTTCCCATCCTCTCACCTTCAGTTGTGGATGTTTCTTGCTATGAGATGAGTCTGGATGTCTTTTACTATGAGATATGTCTCTTAAAGGCAGTGTATTATTGGGTCTTTTGAAAAAATCCAATCTGCCAGTCTATGTCTTTTAATTAATATATTTAAACCATTAATATTCAGGGTTATTACTGAGATATGAGTTGTATTCTCAGCCATTTTGGCTTATTTTTGGTTCTTAACTTGACTTTGTTTCTCCTGACATTCTCTTTTCCTTTAGTGTGGTTCTTGCCTTTGCTGATTTTCACTGCTATTTTTCATTTCCTTTTCATGGCATATTTTTCTGAGAAGGTTCTCTAGTGTAGGCTGTCTGTAAACTCTTTTAAGTTTTGTTCATCTTGAAAGGATTTTATTTTGCCATGAAATTTGAAGCTTAGTTTTGCTGTGTATAAGGTTCTTAGTTGGCATCCATGTTATTTCAGAGCATGAAATATGTTGTTCCAGGCCATTCTTGCTTTTAGGGTCTGGGCTGAGAAATCTGCTGATACCCACATTGGTTTCCCCCTATATGTCATCTGATACTTTCCTCTCAGAGCCTTTAAAGTAATTTTGTATGTTTGGCATTTTCATCATAATGTTCCTTCATGTGAATCTGTTGTAATTTTGTGCATTTTGGGTCCTACAAGCCTCTTTTATATGATGTTCCATTTCATTCTTCAGGTTTGGGAAATTTTCTGATGTTATTTCATTGAATAGATTGTTCATTCCTTTGGTTTGTGTCTCTGTGCCTTCCTCAATCCCAATAACTCTTAAATTTAGTCTTTTCATGATGTCTCATAATTCTTGGAGGTTCTGTTCATGATACCTTACCATCTTTTCTGTTTGGTTGAGTTGGTTTTCAAGATTAAATATTTTGTCTTCTTGCCCGATGTCCTGTCTTCCAAGTAATCTAGCCTGTTGGTTAAGTTTTCTATTAAGTTTCTAATTTGGTTTATTGTTTCCTTCATTTTAAGAATTTCTGTTTGGTTTTTCTTCAGAATCTCTATCTCTTTATTGAAGTGATCTTTTGCTTCCTGCCGTTGCTCTCTTAGCATTGCCTGCATTTGCTCTCTTGTCTCATCATTCACTTCTTGGATCATTTTAATTATGTACATTCTGAATTCCCTTTCTGACATTGCTTCTGCCTTGTTGTCATTGGGTTCTTTTGATGTAGTATCTAGGTTTGTTTGGGACACTTTCTTCCCATGTTTCCTCATATTGCTAGTATATCTTCCCCTCTACCAGTGCGAATACTAGGTATTGCAGTTTCCCCTTAAAGGCTTATAGTGTTCCAGTCAATTTCCAATACCTCACCTTGAAGTGAGAGATCAATATTAGTAGCACACTATATAAACAATATGCGTCCTTAATCTAAATTGTCCCTATTAAGATATTAACAGTATTGTCTTAATAAACAGAGATGAGTTCAATTTATTATCTACAGCCAAACCAATAAGTTTGCAAAAAGGCCTACAATTTCTAATGGAAAGAGGATGAAGAGGGGTATAGGACATAATATTATTGAGATAAGAAGTTTGTCTATAGATATACTATGTCGTAGGAATAGTGGAAGTGGAATTAAAAGATATAGATTGTTAGCATGAGAAAAAAGAGATTCTCCAAGGAAACTGATATATAAGAGGAAGATAGAGTGATAAGTATATTAATAAAAGAAAAAGGTAGAAATATAGTGGATATAATAGGAATAATCATAATAATGCAACTAATTTAAAAAACGTTCTGTAATAAAATTATACTGTATTGTTCAAACCTCCTGTTTTTCAATGGCCTGATGCCTGAGAGGTGCTTGATCAAGCAGTGACCCAAGAAGGGTGCTGTCCCACTACCTCCAAGTTGGGAATAATCAAGGCTTCTGGACAAAGGTGACCAGGTGTTGACAGATGGTCAGTCACAGCAGGGGCACTAGCCTCCAGGCCAGGTTGTGGGCCTGGGCTGTAGACCAAGGTGGGGTGGGGGGCGCAGACCTGTGTTCAGTGCTGGTGAGTTTGATGACCCAGGCAGGCCTGAGCTCCACGCTGGGGACTCAAGCAGCAGCAGGCCTGTGCTCCTCTGCTGGGGATTCCCGCTGTGGGCCTGATGGCACAGCAGACTGGTGCTCTCTGCTGGAGATACTGTACCCTATGGCTTGGGAAGGCCTGAGCTCTGTGCTGGGGACTCAAGCATCAGACCCATGCCCGGAGCTGGAGTTTTGAGGGTTAGGATTAGGTTTATTGTTTCCTTCATTTCAAGGATTTCTGGGTGTTTTTTTTGTCTGTCTGTTTGTTTGTTTGTTTGTTTGTTTTTCAGAATTTCTATCTCTTTAATGAAGCAATCTTTTGCTTCCTGCACTTGCTCTTTTCACTGTTCCTTGAAGTAATCATTCATTGCCTGCATTTGCTCTCTTACATCATCCTTTAGTTTGTGGATCTTCTTAATTATGTACATTCTGAATTTCTTCTCTGACATTTCTTCTGTGCTGTGAATGGATTCTATTAATATAGCATCTTGTTTTGTTTGGGGTGCATTTTTCCCTTGTTTTTTCATGTTGTTTGTGTGTCTTCCCCTTTAGCAGTGGGGATCCCAGGTATTACAGTTTCTCCCCTACAGGTTTATAGCTTTTCTGCAGGTTTCCAATATCTCACCTTTATGGGGGAGATCAATATTTACTGTACCCAATACAAACAATATGCAGCCTTAAAGGAAATAGCCCCGTTAGGATATTAACAGCATTGTCATTCTGAACAGAGATATTGTGTTTGATTGTTATCTACAGGATAAACAATAGGTTTGAAATAAGATCTACAATTTATAATGGTGAACAAAGAGGATGGGAGAGGGGTGTAGAATTTAATGTTAATGAGGTAAGAAGTGAGAATATAGAGCTACTAGATCATAGGAATAGTGAAAATGAAATCAAAGGAAGTTGGTTGTTTGCATGAGAGAAGTGAGAAAGAGACTCCAAGAAAATAGATAAATAAGAGGAAGATAGAGTGAGAAAAATGACAAATAAAAATCTAAAATTAAAATTAAAAAACTACAACAAAACTCTAGTATTCTTTTCAAACCTCCTACTCTTCAATAGCCTGATGCATAAATGCTACTTGATTTCAAAGATGTTGGGATTGTGAGAATGGGAAATGAAAAAAGGAAAAGAAAAAAAATCGGGAAAAGAAAAAAAAATGTCTTGAAGGCAAATTGAACAATTGTTTCTTTTGGAATTCAATATCTTCTCTGCCTCCCTTCTCTTCTGATAGGTGGGGATGTCTGGAGTTTGCTGAAGACGGGAAGATTGCATCCCAAGACTCTCTTTTGGGGTCCTCCTCTGTGACCCAGGAGTCTGGTCCTATCCCCTTCCCTCACTTATGTACCCTACAATTCCTGGTTTATAATTTAGTCTCTGTAGTATATCTTTCCTGCCCCTACCCTTTCAACTTCCCAGTGAGGAACCTCTCTCCCTTCAGATTCTGATGGCTGAGTCCTGGGACCTCTGTGCCTATCTCAGAAAGCTGTTCTGTATTGGGCAAATCAGGACCAGGTGTTGAAAGCCGTGTGCCAGCCATGTAGCTATAGGAACTGGGCTGGCTGGTGGCCAGGGGATGGTTGGGAGACTGGGGATTGAGGAGCCACAGGGCCCTGTTGGTTGCCAAACTGGCAGGACAAGGTGCTTGGTGGAGTCATGGACCAGGTTGATGTTGGGTCCCAACAAGTGCTCCCAAGTTGTCTCTGGGATCCTGGTGGGTGCCGGGCTTGTTGACTGGATGACAGAGGATCCAAATGCCTTCACATCCTTTTTCCACCTATGAACCCCTTGCAAGTCTCTCTCCTCCCTCTTGCAGCACAATAGTGGCGATTAGCACACTTAGCAGGTATAGTTCAGAATCAACCAAGCCTGCAGGGCCCATGGTGATGATCTTTAAGGACCGGACTGATATTGCTGGTTGTAAGTGGCCACATTCTGAGTTGGTGGTGGCAGCAGCAGATAACCTATAGGTACCTTGATAATGAGCTTTCCAGATTGGAAACTGCCCCAAATAAAGACGGCGGTGTCAGCTTCAGGAATAATCCAAGATGGTGTAGAAGCATCCTGATGAGTTGGTAGATGGGGACCTGCAGCACAGGTATAGCATCTGCATGCTGCACAGCAGCTTGGATTGGGGCTGGAGATCTGCATGAGGCTTAGGCTGGAGCTTGAGATCCACCAAGAAAATCTTCAATGCAACTTTAGAATAACAAATTATTTCATTTGATTTCTGCATAACAAATAATAGTGTGGGTTCTTTGGGCATTACTTAGTGTTGGTAAGATAATGATTTCACACCACCATCTAAAGCAATATAGGCTGCGTATTTACCTTATCTGTGTGATGGTACTGTGGGTTTGGAAAAGTAAAAATATCAACTGCTCAGGGAGAGTCAGCAGTATGTGCAAATTCCTCAGTTTATATAGATTATAGACAGAGATGGAGATAAAGATAGAGATAGATGTTTAGATATATACATAGAGATATACACAAACACATTTTACCCAGGACCAATTTTAATGCTGGTTGCCATTCATAGAACTCTAAGACAAGGTTACTAATGGATGAGGGATAATTGGAGTTGGTCAAATAGTAAATGTTTCTGTGATAAGACAATCCATACAGCATCATGTTTTCTTCTTTCATCATCCTCTTGTGGAGATTATCTCTTCCATTGATTGAAGGCATATTTTGAATATATTATCATCAGTTCTTGCACACACACTCATGCACAATACACAAACACACATTTTGTGTAGTAAACCATTGTTGATTACATGATTGAATATAAATAATCCTATTTTCTTTTTAATTCAATACATATTAATTGAGCCTTTTCTGGTACTGGGCTCCAAGCTTGGTGCTGAGCTCTTGAAAGTTAAATGAAAATGAGATATCCATGGTAAAGTTATATGAAGCTTATAGTTTCAAAAGGAATTCATTTATTAGTATAATAATTTCCTATTATTGACATGATTATGTTATCTTTTGGAGGAAATAAAAGTTTCATTTCCAGCAATTATACAATCTATCAGCTTTATAACAATTATGACAAGTGACTTGAAGATGAAGTTTAGTGAGCTAAGAAAATAAAAATTGAAAGAACAGATCATTTTTTAAATTTAATAAACAGCTTGATCACTAAAATAGACTTTCAGAAATGAAATTGATTGAATATTTTCATTAGTACTATGAATTTTAAAAAAGTCTTTCCAAGAGATGCAAAGTTGTTATGTGATACAAAATGAAAATAATATTATACTAAAAAATCAGATTAAAGAGGCTTTAGATTTAAAGATAATCAGAATTCTATGTTTGCTATGGTTTGCTTTTGCATGAACATAAACTGTGAAATCCATTACAGAGATCTTGAGATCTTTTTCATAAGTGCTCGTGATAAGGGTTGGAAAATAGTAGAATATGGTTCCATATCTAAATTTACTTTAAAACATAGATAAATGTTTAGATGAAATTTTATTGTCTTCATACTCATTATATGATCAGGGCTACTAGATCTTAAATATATAGCACTGAATGGGAAACTAGCTCTTTTTTTGTAAACGTAAAGAGAATTCTTTTTTTCCTAAATACTTAACAGAATTGGTATGGGGTTTCAAAATGCACTGTTGCTTTTTTATTTATTTTTTATCCAAACTTCATTTTCCATTAACAACAATCTGATCCTCTATGCTTTTAATATAGTGAGCACTGGTATAAATCCTGACCTGCTCAGTTGGAAGGAAATGAATTTGATTCCCAGGTCCATTGAACAGTCAAGGTTCAAGAGCACAAGAGTAATAAGTTTGGAAATATCAAGATGTTGGGAAAAGAACATATTTGCATTGCTTTTAAGCAGAAGTATACTCGAATGGAAATAAAACTAAGGCACACCAAGAGTTTTACAAGTTCCCATACCTTTCAAGACTTAGATATCTAAGAAATATATGGAGATAATTGTGAACTAAAAGAGTACTATAAAATAATTATTTGTTTTATTACTTAAATGAAAGATAAGATTCATGTATAAGTGAACTTGCTATTTTCATAAATGACCCATTATGTTCATGTATATGATTAAAATTTCTATTATTAATGTAAGATCCTCTTAGGGTATTTTTGAACTGTTTTTTTTTTTTCTTTTGGTACTAGGGATTGAAGATGCTTTACCACTGAGTTGGATCCCCAGCACTATATATATAAGTTGCTGAGGTTGGCCTTGAATTTGTGATCTTTCTGTCTCAGCCTCCTGAGTTGTATTTTTGGACTTCTGAAGGATAACATTTGTCATTTATCATTTAATATGAACAATGACTATATATGCTATAACTATTTACTGTTCACATACTTCAAGAACACTGGGTAGTAAGTTGTATGTTTATTTACATACACATGTATATATATACATATACACATATGTGAGGATTTTGTTGGCTATATGTACAAGTAAACAAAAGAGGTAATAAAATAATGTGGAATTAAACACACAAATAGTGAATTCTTCACCTACTAAAATCCATAAATAGATAATGAAGGTTTGACGGAGTGGCTCCACAAAGGTATCAGGACCAAATCTCCTTTAATTTTTGTTTGTTGCCTTCCAGGAAGAAGAAGGAAGAGGTAAAGGAAAGTAGGTAAAGATTACAGTTTCCCAGTTGAGTCTTTTCCCCATAGGATACTTCTCAGAATTTCTTCCAAAATATTTCTTGCACACAAAAAATGTTAAGCAGAAATTGGTCTTGGTGGTCAGAAATAACTTCAAAGCAGGCCAGGAAATGAAATGTAATTTTATTCATGTAAGTACAATGACAAATACCTAGGTGTGAAAGAAAAGGAAAAGTCTAAAATGTGACTGGATATCATTTTTTTTGCCATTTGTCTAGTATTATGATTTCTTCCTCTCCTTTCTCCCTTTTTATTTCCCTCTATACTTTTCCCACGCTCTTTGCCTTCATTTCTTCTACTCTTTCTCCTTTCTTACATTCTGAACAAACAAGGAACAAGATTCAGATAGCAAGTGACAGATTCAGATAACATATTTGTTATCACTCCAAATACCATGTCTTTTATAACTCTATGTCATTTAATCTAAAGTAAAACATAGAACTATTGAGGTTAAAATATAGTGTTATGTTTCTAGAAATTTAAAAATTTTAAGTATTTACATTTTTAAAAAGTCTACAATATCTCTAAGTGAGATACTATGTATCATAAATGACAAAAATATAGAACAGAAATCATGGAAATTAGTTTGAACTTCAGAGGTAGGAGATGGGGACTGGACAGAGGCAGCAGAGAGACACATACCCTGAGGATAGTTTCTTCATGAATTTGAGACAGGCTGAATGTTAGAAGCATGAGGGATTAGAGAGACGTTGACAATTCTGAAGTTTCAATACCAGGTTCCTGGAAGATTTTGAGCATTAGGAAGGATGATCAGAAAAGGACAAGGGGGCCCTGTGGATCAACTGCTATGGCTCAAGTAGAGGAATCTGGAAGGAAACACAGTTGGAGCCATAGAGCATATATCTGAATTGATACAAAACCTACCAAAATCATCCTTTTCATGAAAGTTGCAAAAGGTAGTTCAATTGGGAGTTGTTTTTTGCACTGTGGAATCATCACTGCCTTTTCTGCAGGCATATGAACACTCTTCTGTGGGACTCAAACTATCAATTCTTCAAAAAGCGGTAGCCAGATTTTGATCACAGAAAAATGTTAAACAGAGGAATAGCAAGGTACTTGAATCATTGTGTGAGAATACATTCCCCATTGTCATACTTGAATGGCTTCTGGAGGACTGGAAAATGCTTCATTTACATTATTTTGGAGACTAAGGACTCATTTTTCCTTCTAAGGAACTGAAGTTTTTTGCCAGCTGTTTCAAGTGAATCTTCAAATTACTTGAAAAATAAAAGTGGAATATCTGCCAGTGTTATGATTTGGATTTTGAGGTGTCCCCTAAAAGGTCATGTGTGAGCAAAAGCAGGCAAGTTCAGAGGAGAAATGACTAGGTTATGAGCACCTTAACCAAAGTAGTGATTTAATCCCCTGATGAAATTAACTGAGTGCTAACTGAAGGCAGGTAGGCTCTGGCTGTAGGAGGTGGTCATTGGGGGCATGCCTTTGGGATATGTATTTTGTATTTGGTGAATGGAGTCTCTCTCTCTCCCTCTGCTTCCTGATCATCATGTGAGCTGCTTCCCTCCACCAAACTCTTCTGCCATGATGTTCTGACTTATCTTCAGTCCTGAGGAATGGAGCTGGCTGTCTATGGACTGAAACCTCTGAAACTGTGAATTCCCAAATAAACTTTTCCTCTAAGATTGTTTTCCAGGTCTTTTAGTCCCAGAAGTAAAGAATCTGACTAGAAAAGCAGAAATATTAATTTCTACCATTTTAGCTAAAATTATCTTTGTTTCCTTTTGAGATTATCTGCTTGACAATCCATTCAACACACATCATTTTATATAGTTTGACCAACATTTGTATAACAACTTGATTTATATTATTAACATCTACACTATACATATATCTGTGCCACCTTACAGTGGTATTTTCTATTGTAAAGCCACTTTTTCATAAAAGTTTTCTCATTTTACAGTGTTCAGCCCATTACATGTAAATGGTGAGTAGTAATATCATTTTATAAATTGAATGACCTAGAGGGTAAATTATTAGAAAGGTAAAAGTTTTTAATAAAAATGCACAACTTAAAATATGGAATTTATTTTTAGAAGATGAGAAAAATGCAATTTTTAGAAAAAGACATCAGTTTGGGAGGGATTTATTCAATAAAATTTCAGAAAAGAATATGCTCAGATATATTATTAAAACTAGTTGATAATTGGTAACAAAGAAGTACAATAAAAATGAAGTACTCAGAACAATTATAAGAACAAATATTTAAGGAAAATGAGTTATAAAGTAATTTTACAGTAAGATGTCAGAAGATAAATATATGTTAACAATATGAGATCTACCTAAAATTTTCTTTAAGTTTCTTACATTGAGATAGAAGATGAAGGGAACTATGTTATCCTTCAGAATTTAGAAAGGGAAATAAAAGTTGTACTACTCAGGATTTAAGTTTGCTAACTTAAACTGTATATTTTTGTAGAATATCAAGTTGGATTTTATAAAAAAGATTAAAATAATTTGATATCTAGATGTCTTACATATTTTTTAGCATGAATATTAATGGAACAATGGGTCCTTTCTAGCCATAAAACTGTCTAAGAGCATGTATGTGATCAAAATACCTGACAAAAACAATTTAGAGGAGGGAAAGTTTATTTTGGCTCAGGGTTTCAGAGATTTAGTCCATGTTTGGCCAACTCCATTGCTGGGGGCCCAGGGTGAGGAAGAATATCACAGCTGAAGAGCATGGCAGAGGGAATCTGTTTACTTTTGGCAGCCAGGAAATAGAGAGATAAAGGGGAAAGGACTTTAAGAAAGATGAACCCTTTCAGAGCACACCCCCAGTGACTCACCTCCTTCCAACTGTAACCTACAATTACCACCCAGTTGTTCATTCAAACTAGGAGGGACTAATTAGGTTATAGCTTTCATAGCACAATCATTTTACCTATTAGTATTCCTAATACACAGGAATTTTGGAGGAAACCACATATCCTAACCATATAGAATATAAACTAAAATGATAACATATTTCTAAATGAAATTTAGAACGAATTCAGTCTGCCTTCTGTTACATGGATTAAGTATGCCAGCTGCTTCAACTCACTTTCAACATTCAGTCTTTCACACATACAATACAGTACGCTCTTTACATGGAAGTCATAGAACTTCTTCACTAAATCACCAATTTAATCATACTTTCTTAATCCATTTTGCATTGCTATAACAAAATACCTGAAGTTGGGTAACTTATGAAATAAAAGGGTTTATTTGGTTCCTATTCCTGGTCACTGCAAGTTTCAAATATCATGATGCCAGCATCAAGTAACTGTGTCAAAACATCATAGAGAAGTAGAAAGGGAAATGGCTGCACACAGAAGGACAAGTATGTAGGAGAGCAGGCCAAGACAGTACAGATTGCTTTATAAACATCAATTTGTATAGGAATTAATCTAGTCCCATGGATCTGATCTACTGCAACACTACCATAATAAGCACCAAGCTTCAAGCATAAGAACCTCTGAGGTGCAAACTACATCTAAACATAGCAATGACCTTTGTGTCTAGAATGAAAAGCAATGCCATAGGCTTTCTAATTTTGTCTTTGCTGAAAAATCACCTTAATTTGACCTCAGTCATTATTTCTTACTCCTTAGTAGTTTTAAATACAATTCTCCTACAGCTCAATTATGGCTTACCTTTAGATTCTGGTAAAGCTGCTCTCTTTTTATCCATGTCTCTTTACTATATTTCCTTGGTACCCTCTACTCACTCTGTTCTTATAAAATATTTTGTCAGAAGACCTCCCAAACTATGTTCTAAATTTTAATCTAGCATTTTCAATGCTTTCTTATAATGCCCACTCTACATTGCTCTCCTGCTGAATTTTAATGCAGTATTTTGATCTTCAATTCACTATCCTGTCTGATTTGTACTCTCGAAAACTTGCTAAGGGCCTGGGTAATAGTACGTATTCCATAGATATATTGGATAAAAGTTTTGATTCAAAATTGCAAATTTACTAAATGTTTACAAAGGGTCATCAATGTGTAATATCAATAAAGCCACATCACAGTACTATATAAAATATATCATCTTTCAAATACATTTTCATCAATTATTTCTTCCTAATTTAAGCATGGTATTCTTAAATATAGCTTTGTTTTATGTTACTGATGTTTTCATTATCCAGAATTCAAAACTGCAATGTTGTTATTATAATTCATCAAAATTTTACATTAGCTCAATTTAGATATTATGTAGATTTCTGTCACTTTTGCTTTTAAAATTCCCTCATATTATATGTTAATTGTCCACATATTCTAGTCTTTGTCTAAGAATTCTGACACATTATCTCCAGAAAACTGATTAACATTTAGTCCTCAGTAGGAAGGATCATACATACTTGGTAGATATTTGCCATGCTATATAATTTCAAGTATGTCTGTAAGGGAAAGAAAGAAAACTGCACAGGTAAGCATTCTCAGAATGGGTCTGGGGCTTGGATGTGCTTAGTGGAAGAGCACTTGCTAATTTTGCAAGAGGCCCTGAGTTTTATCTTTAGCACTGCAAAAGCAAAAACAAAACAAACATACAAGCAAAAAACATTATTAGAATTGATAAACTAATTCTAATGTTTTGAGGATTGAGCAATTTATACAATTACTCATTGGATGCTATATACAAAACTAGTCTTAGTCTTGTCATGTCTTAAAGTTAATGAGCACTGTATAACAACTCTTCATTTAGAATACCGACTGCAAGTTTGAGGCCTCTCAAGATTACCTTCTGTTGTAATAATTCAAAAAGAGGAATCACACAACTCATTCAAGAGTTATTTTACTCATTGTTACAGTTTATTGAGTAAAAAATGCAGTTTAAAAATCAGACAAGGCAAAAGGCATGAAGAAGAGTCCTCTAAAGTTCTGCTTCCAGTTAACTGTCTTCCAGTGGTTTGGAAGTGGTCTTCCAGTGGTTTGTCTTCCCATGGTTTCCACTGCTAGCTTTCCTGAAAATTATGTGCGATAGTGGCATGGAGTATCTAAAACCAGAGAAGCTCTGAGACCTTGGTGTCCTGATATGGTTGACAACCAACATGGCTGACCTTTTGACTCCAGTCCTGCTGCAGGTACATCAGTAACCACATAGAATAAAGCTTCACCGTGAGTCACACTGGATTGAAGACAATCCAGTACAGTACAGCACAGCACAAGGACTCCAGGTAAAGAAAGATGCTCTTATTAGGTAGGGCATTCTTATGGCCTCAATAAGAGTCCCAGGAGCTGAGGACAAAGGTTAGAACTCTCTTTGGGTAAACTTAAAATATTTTCTACACACACACACACACACACACACACACAGCCTTTGAAAAAAGAAGTATAAATAATTCTTGCTGCTTTCCCATAAAAAAAGTAAATGTTTTTATAAAATAGCATATCCTCTTATTTCTCTTTTTATAAATGAATGCATTTTGTTTGAAATAAAAAGAGACAACAAGATGGAGCTTTCTTTGCCTTTTCTTTTTATTAAGAGAATTGAATGATATTTACAGAAATATCAATTTCTTACTTAGTAAGAAATCAATCACTTTAAAAATATCCTGAATTAAAGCTTAAGGTAACATACAGCTCAACTTCTGAGACTGGAATTCCAACTTTGAATTTATAGTGTGTGGAGTGAAACAGACTGTAAAATGCATGTACCCTACACAGGAAATAAGAAGAATGTTATGAAGTTTGGGCTCATAGTGAGTAACTATAGTTCTATTGGCTACGAATGTGACAGGAAAGAGGATAAACTGCCAGCCAGAATTTAGTTTATTGAAGGCATACTTTTCCATCTTGCAAACTGAAAAATATATTTTGACATTTTTTATTTAACCATAGTTGATGGAAATGAGGCACAGTGCCTTTCCCCCACAGAGAAAGTAATGATTTGCTTAGTGTACTTTTCTTCGGTTGGCCAAGTGGATTTGAGGAATGAATGGTAAAATGTACAATGCATTCTTTATAAAATAGTGTTCCTGACACTAAAAAATAACAGAATAAATAACACAAGTGTTTCATAAATGCATAAGGGCCAGAGAAATAATTTGCATTATTATATTTTTGGTTAATTAACAGAACACATACTTTTTTCTAAACATGTTTAAACTCAACTGCAATTTTTCAGCGGCTAAAATGAAAACTGTTAATTTGTGGAGGAATTATCATGTTTAAGTAATGGTGAAATACACTTATATTTAAGTTAACTATGAATAAGTGAGGACTTACCATTACCAGTCTATTATCTGCTTATCTTATAATGGTTTAGTCTTTGTTTTCCTCTTTCTGTTTTCTGTGTTTATTTGATGATTTGTGTAGTAACTTCCTTTGTATTTTTAATCTTTAAAATTTGTATTTTTTTAGGCATATTTTGAAGTTCTCTTGAGGTTCATCTAAAATATCTTGTGGTTATAATCTACTTAAATCAATAACAAATTAACTTTAATTGCCTAGAAAAACACTATACTTTTATTAGTCCTACACAGTCTGTGTTCTTATATTCAGAGGTTGCTTGTTTTGTTTTGTTTTTAACATTGTGCATTTGTTAAAAAGTGTTACCTTTTAACATTTATGTTGATGTTAAAAGTAATTTATATAGCACTTTTGCAGTGTTGCACTTCTTTGCCTGTGTCTGTATATTAACCTTTTCCTATGATATTAATGCTTTTGTGCAGCTCTTCAGCATCCTTCTAGTTTGAAGAACTCCTTCAAGCATTTCTGGAGAGGCAGGTCTGGTGGGGATGAACTCCACCTGTTTTTGCTTTTTCCATCATTTTAAAAGAATGATTTTGTTGGATATGGTGTTTTTTTGTTGTTGCTGTTGGCATTTTTTCTCTTTCAGCTCTTTGAATACATCATCACACTCTCCTGGTTGGCAAAGATTGTGCTGAAACATTTGTTCACACTCTTGTGCAGTTTTCTTTATATGTGATGAGTCACATTTTGTACTTTGTCTATGGATTGATTCAAATAGTTGAAAACACTTTTAATGTAAAGACCAGTATCAAGTGGTTTGCTAAGGTTAAAATTTACCCTTCTGTATCAGAACAATAGCAGACCAATATCAGAGTTTGTGTTCCTTGACAAGTATTTTTCTAACACAAAAGTTATATTGCATAACTTTGCAAATTGTATGTATAGCTCAAAATCATGCCACATTTTAATTTGTGTCTTATACTTGCACCCTAATTTTGTATCGATAAAACTACAGATATTCCACTTCTACTAATTTTTGTAGATATGTTAAATTCCCTTCCTCACATGAAGGATATACAATTTTAATTTTTTTTTGAGATATATTGGAATATAGTAGTGCATTTTTATGCTCCCTTGTACTTGTCATCAAAATAACTTATGCTTTGTTAATCTCCTCTCTCCAAACTCCACTAATAGACTCACATTACAGGAAGAGAATGTTCATATGCTTTCCTATGATATTTTTATCTTCCTGTTTCTTATGCTTAATACTTCTTCAAAGAAGAAACAGGTTTTCTGAGTGTGGCTAATGTATAAGCCTATCATATCAATTTCTCTAGCAAGGAAATAATCACTCTTTAAACAATTTTTGGATGAATTATTTATTGAAATTAGAGTGGTGCATATGGATTCCTTATCTTCTTTTTGATATTATTAAAACTTTTTTCCACTGTTACCAATTTGGAACTTAGATTTGTCTTGGATCAATTATTTACTTTTTTCTTTACTTTCTACTACCTCCCCTTTTGAACTAAAATATTTTCATTATTTTTTGACCCTATTCATAAAGTTTATTAATTCATATAATTTTTAAACAGCCCCATGAAGAAGGTCCTATTATCATATCTATTATTTTTAGGTAAAAGGAAGTATAAATGACATTCTCAAGATCACAGATCTAATGAAAGGTAGACTTAGCATCTGAAATTTGTAAACCAGTCCACAGAATTTATGTTCTTTATGATGATCTCACACTTGCCCACAATGACTTTTTTTAGCTAAAATTTAATTGAAATTTTGATATTTTATTTGATCTTAACATCATTCAGAAAAATATTTTTTTCATTTTACTAAGAGGCATTATATTATTTCAGTGGGGCATTAAAAAAACAGACCAATGAGTTACAAAAATTGCCTTTTTTGTACATAGTTATTTTACTTTTAATCAGTTTATACAGTTATAAGCGCATGACTGAAATCCAATTTTAGAACTTTTTTTTATGTGAACAGTGACTATCATCTCAATATCTGCTCCCACAATTGATCTAAGGCAATTACTGGATTAATTCTGTCTGTGTAGTTCTGCCCATTCAATAAGCTAAATATACTAAAAAGAATATTTCATTGTCTTTTTGATATAATTCACTTAGCACGATATTTTGGAAACATGTTTATGTTATTATATGATGAAAATTCTCATCAAAGACAGATGTCAATAAAGAGATGGAAAACATAAGAGAACAAAAGGGAAATTATAGATTTGAAAAACATAATGGAAATTTAAAAAACAATCACCATAGGCACCAATGGTAGATCTGAATTGACAAGAGAAAAAGTTATGATCATGAAGATAAATCATAGTATAGAGGCAAAAAGAATAAAGCCACAGAGAAATGAGGAATACCATTAAGCACAGCATCAACATGTAATGGGTGTAATAGAAGACACAGAGCTAAAGGAGAAGAAAGAGTATTTTTAAAATACTGGCTGAGAACTAGGTACAGTGGTGCATGCCTGTAGTACCAGTTTTCTGGGAGACTGAGGTGGGAAGATTACTAAACCCAATTTGAGACCACAAAACCAGACCCTGTGTCAAACAGAAAGAAAGAGAAAGAAAGAAAGAAAGAAAGAAAGAAAGAAAGAAAGAAAGAAAGAAAGAAAAGTGAGGGAGGGAGGGAAGGAGGAAGGAAGGAAGGAAGGAATAAAAAGGAAAGAAAGAAAAAAATGAATTGTAGCTCAAAAGATGAAAAAATTCAAGATTTATTGAAAAACAGTAACTTACACATTTAGCAAGTTCAATGAATTTCAGGTAGGATAAATTCCAAGAGGTCTCCAAGTAAACATCATAATAAAAATGTTGAAAGTCAAAATAAGCCATAATTATAAGATGCTGGCTATAAAATCCCTGAATCTGCTGTTAGTATTTATGAGAGAATAGAAGTAGAAATTTTTCTCCATAGCTAATTGGTTGATAATTCTTCATCTGCTAAGGAGATGTACAAAGCATACACAGAACTCAGGAAGCTCTGAAAATTATGAATACTTTATCAACCCTGATTCTAGGAATATATTTCTATCATGGTGGATGATTGAAATGAAAAGAAAAGCAGAAAATATATCAATCTAAAATACTAAAATTTTAACCCCCTAGTTATAAACATCAATCTCAACTCATCATCTTTATTGAATAGACAGTACCAGTTTGAAAAGATGTATAAGTCAATGAATTGGTGATGACCATTTAAAGGAACACAAAAACTTCAGTGCTCAATGAGTCTATTGAACCACTTGAAAGAGAAAGAATGGAAATAATTCAGGTATATAATTGAGCCTTATTTTTCATATTTTCTAAAACTATTCAGGGAGTTTTTCTCTTTAAATGTTTTCTCTATTCATGATCTTGAATTTGATTAGTTTTGGCATTACTGAGTTGCAATTGCTTTTCAAGAGTCACAAAGTGCTATTATAGGATTGAAAAAGCAAGTGAGGGAATGGTCTTCCAAAAAGGTGAATAAGGGTCTAATTGGTACAATTATCCTTGGCAAGTCAAATTTCATCCGCAAAATGATATGAAAATAAAGTTACATCCTCCAAGTGGACAAAGAGTCACAAGTTTAAAGTCATATATATACATATATAATATACATATATATTATATATATATGTTATGTTCTCTAATACTGATTTTTTAAGCCAATGCTGTGAAATATAAAGAATGCTAACTACATACTAACATTTAATTATTTGAATGAGAATATATTTTGTACTCATAGAATTGACATTGATTCTTTAAATGTAATGTCTTACAGAATTAATAGTTCTGGCCTCACTCATTTACTTACGGTGAAACTTTCACATGAGGTCATCATCCTTTTCTTTCTATGGGAAGTCTATAATGGGATTAATTTAGCTTTTCCTATAATCTGTTAGATATTCTTAAAATAAAGAAATTGTCTATTATGCTTATGCTATGTGCTCATTGTTAGCTATTATAGAGAACGAAACTATCATGAAATATTTATTTTTGCAACTTATCAATCCCATTTATTTAGATATCAAGACAATCTCTCATTTGGTGTTGCTACAAATCAATACTGTTCTTAACTTTCTCCAATGTAAGTAATTTTTGTAGTCTAGATTTTGTAGTTATTCTAAAATTAATTCTACAAATCTGGTATTTTCTTTAGAGGTTGTTAATTGTTCATATAGAAATTTAACGTGAATGAAATATGTTTTATTTCATTTTTAATTCAAGGCTTTACCAGAAATGTTGAAAATCCAGGCCCTGCTTAAAACCTTTTATAGACCTATAGCTCATATCTTTAAAAACTTTTAATTTTTTTTACATGAAAGACTATGTATGTACAGTATAGCCACAACTGATCTGGTCTTTTGTAAGCCTAGCAGAAATAAACTATAACATATTCTTATCTCTTACAAGATTCTAAATCAGTGATAACACCAAGTATAATCTTAATAGTCTTTCATGGTTTCTTTAGATGAGAAATGATCGTCCATGTACAATGAATTCATAGTCCCATGTATCCTTTATTACTTAAAATGTTATGGTAAATATTTTTTAATCATCTCAGGTCATTGTTATTACTTAAATATTTCTTTATCCACAAATAAAAACATATCTTGTTCATCTGGGCTGATTTCAGGAAAAATATTACATCCCAGTGCTGAAATGGTTTTAAGGCACTGAATGCTCACTGTGCCCTTTAAAACTGCTTTTCTCATTCCTTTCTTTGCAGATGTTTCAAAAAGTAAATTTCAAGTTCCAGAAATAATGAGGTATGCATATACAAACAGGTGGTTCTTGCCTTACCTTGTCCTTGTGAGATATTACAAGGCTAATGCATTTGATTTTTCCTCTAGAGCAAAGTAGTATGGGAATAATTAAATACAATGCCTGTCATCTGTTTTCTTTCCTGAATATGAAATCAGAAATGGAGACTTAGCAAATAGTCCAAACAGCAGAGTTAAACTTTATTAAATACATAATTTCCTTAGTGTACTCTCATGATATTATATATAAAATACAATGTGGTGCTAAAATTTTAATCATTACTTTATCCCTTCCAGTTATGAAACATATTCAATATAATTTAAAATTTAAAAAATTTTAATTTTCTATGATGTAAAGTGTTTTGCTAATGTAGATCTGTTTACATTTGCTTTAGTTAACATTTCTATCTCCTATATATTGTCTTCATTTCCTGAGATGTATTATCATATTGCTAGGTATTCTTCTAGGAGCAAGAGAGGGATGGAAGGTAAAGGTGGCAAGGAGGAAACTCTAAAAAATAGTCCCTTCGTATGTAGAGCATTATGAAATTGTATGCTCATATGTTTAGCTTTAGTATTGTTATAAATCATAATATCAACAGATGAAAATTTATGTTCATGAAAATAATAGTTCGATAATAATAAAACATTTGAGAAATTAGAAAATAGCACTTGCAGATCTTTCATATGTTAATAAGAAAATCTTAAGAGAATTTTCTTACAATGAGTTTCAAGTTTTGAAATATTTGTTTAATACTTTTAAAAAATATCTTTCAGAGTATGGTTTCCATTGAAATTACTTGAGAAATGCCAGTTTCACAGAATTGCCATTACATTATTCTGTCTTGACATTGGTCACCAGGAGAGGCAGTGAGAACATTCCATATATATATAAATTATATATATATAAAAATACACACACATATATAAATATACATATGTATAAGCATAATACATGTACTTTATATACATATAGAAACATATACATTATATATGTATAACTTTATTCATATATATATAAAGAAATTTACTGTCTCAAGTGTTCCTTTCAAATCACATTATTATTGTGTCCATAAAAAAAGTTCCTGAGATTTTTTTAAAGCATCTGGAAGTGTATACCACTGTGGTTAGTTATTACTATCTTTTTTTTAACCAAGAAGCAGCATAATCAATGTTGGGAATTTGGATTTTTTATTTCAATGACCTGCTTTGTCTAAGCAGCCTCATCCAAGTTTCAAGGTATATTTATCCTTGATTGGATCTTGGTATCTTCAACTATTTAATGCCTTCACCTCTTAAAGACTGATCACTTCAAAATACTGATCTTGTTAAGTTCTTTAAGCCTATCTGCAACAAATGGCAATAAAAGATCACTGTTTCAAGTGGATGGAGTCTTCATTGCATTCCAATTGATCTTCTCCTCTGACTGTTGCTTTACTGTTGGACATTTTTCTTACGAGTTGTACAGCTGACAGTTCTTTTGGCCACATATGCTGTGTCTTCCAGAATAGCTGGGTTAAAAGTATGCCTGCAGACTTAGTCAAATAACATATTTTCTTAGACAACTGACTCTATTGGATTGGTTAATGGACTAGAAACAGCATCAATCCGTCCTCCAGTTGTATATGCCTTTCTCCTAAGCTCTGTGTTTGGTCATCTATACCACTTCCAGTCAGTAGAACATGAACATGGTCCTGACATAAAGTGCATGAAAAATATTTTTAAATCAACTCCCCAGAAGAGTACTTTACTAAAATAATTTGTGGGAAATAAGAGAGGACTTAAACCCATGGCTGTCATACAGTATGGTTTTACTAAAAAGTTAAACATTTGTATTCACACATTCATCTGTCAATTGCATTTTGGGAGGCATGATGTCTGAAATTTATGATGGACTTATTAAATTTCACAAATATTTATCACATGGAGATAATTCTTTACTATATGGAGAGTCTAAAGGCAATATTTTAAATTATTCATTTAAAAGGGTTGCAAATAATAAAACAAAAACTTCTCTAACTATGCCTGGAAAGGTTATCATTCAAAATGTACAAAATAAACATAAGTGCCTCACTAAGCACATAGATAAAAACATACATATATTACTTATTTAAAAAAAATTGGACTAGAAATTGTTCAGAGTTAGGTGAAGTTACCTCACTTTTACAGCTATCATTAAGACATTAATATTAAATTAGTTTTTTTCCTCTTCAAAATGAAAGGTCTATTCTTATCCATCCTTTTAGATTTGACTAAATATACTCCATGTCGGAAAATGTTCCTGTTCTAGATGAGGTAGTAGTCACTGTAGGAACCTAGCTAATCCCCTAGAGAAGCTCAGAAACCTCCTGGAGATCCCTCACTGACACAGAAGATACTGTCCTCATTCAGCAGAATTAAGGCTTATTTGAGCTTTAGCTGTCTTCTGTTTACACACAGAATAACATAAAATTGATATTGAAACTCAACTATGTCCTCTTCCAATGTCAAATATATGATACACAGATAAAACAATAGGCATTTTCCAAGAGCAAAAGTAACACTTATTTGAACAGGCAGGATTAAGTGAGGCAGAAAAGAATCGGTGCTTCTGGGCTACGATGCCTGGGCGAACACTGTAACATATCTAATCTATGCCAATTCTAGCATGCTGGCACTGTGTAAAGGAGAAACTAAGACATCTCATATTGCCCTTGGGTATCATAAGGTACTTTAGAGTATTTTATTTCTCTTTTGAATCATCAGATTTACAAGTTGTTGCAGATGATGTCTTTCTGAAAGAAGAAATGTTTACCAAACAACACAATATGACAGTGATAGTACTGCTATGAAGAGCAAAGTAAGTTGATTACTATTTTCTCCATTGTACAGCTTCAGTTCCAGATGTGTTTTTGTGGTTTAAAAGGGACATTATGCATCAATGTCAGGTATCACTGGGAAAACTCTTTTATTAAACCTTGGTGAATGGTATGTGCTGTGTGGTAAATTTGTCCTAGGCCCTAGGCTGCCCTCTCAGCATTACAAGCTCAGAAATTTGATTTCTCAGTACATACAAAACAAACCTATTTCTTAGAGAACAATTCATAAAACCCAAGGTTATGAAATTGCTTTTAAAATTAATAATGAATAATATATCTTTCATAGACTTCAGAATAGTCTTATCTCCTTATAAGCTCATTTTCTTTCTTTGAAGAAATAAGAAGAAATCAAAATATGAAATAATTTATTAACTTACTATGAGAAATGACTACCAAATAACAAACATTGTGAGTCTACATTAACAGATGTGAGATATATTATTTTCCTATAGGAAACCTGTAAGGGAGTATATGCAATAATCAGGAGATTTTGAGCATAATATTAGAAAAATGAGTTAGAAAAAATAAATATAAAAAATGAAATATTAAAATAGTCAGCTTTAATCAGTCTTACAGTATGAAAGGTTTCACCAATGGGACCCCCAAATTCTCCATGGTTCTCCGTGCTTTTTTACATGAAAATTGATCTTATCAATGTGGTCAGGATATTTGAGGCCTCTCAAATAAGCTACCTGTTACAAGAGAGCAGGGAGGATGGTTCTGTCAATATTTCTTACTGTGTCTTTTTGGTGTTCCATGATTCCTCATGTGATTTCCCCAGCTAGGATATGATTATAGCTGTGCAGATGATTTCTTCCATTTCATGAGGTTACAACAAGCTTTGTTCCTCCAAGTCCCTCAATATTTTAAAGTAACAGTTCCCTTTGAGTCTGTGAATTTAGAATTATTGACTTAAAAATCTCAATACATATACATTTGCTTTATTTAAAATATACTTTCAGCAGGATTTTGGATACAACAATGATTATATTTTTCTGTAGCATTTTTATTATACTACAGTGTTGAATACATTGTGGATGCTAAAATATATTTGTTTATTCATCCACTACACAAATATTTATTCTATTGCTACCATGTTCCACAGTACCAGCAGCTAGACACATGAAAAAATATATATTATGATACCAAGAAACTTACTGTCTAATAATATTAGACATTGCTGAGAATACTTTTTAGCACATTTTCATGTACTTTTTTCATTAGTGCCTGAAAATAAAAATAAAGATTCAAACTGTTAAGGAAAAAATTGGAAAAGTTCATTTAAACTGGAAGTCTATTCAGGTATTGAACATATATGAAGTTCAATATGAATATGTAATATTGAACTTACATATTTAGCTTTAAGCTCACAAGAACGCATATAATGCTTACATTCTGCATCCTGTTTAATAATTCCTGAACTCTTTTGGCACTTTTTCATATCTGAGTTAATTCTAGAAACCCTGAGAAGTTTCCTAATATTTCATCCTCAAATATCTATGCAGTTGAGTTATAGATCAAATAATGCTTATATGCATTTTTATTAAGACTGTAGATACAATCATACACTAAATAATATACCAATATTGGGTCCCAGACATTTGAGTCTTTTATGACATGCATCTAATTATTGCATTTGTGCTTCCTGTGGGGGATTTGTTTAAATTCAAGAATTACTTGAAAGTTTCTAAACTATGTAAAATAAAGCAAGTGAAAAAAACATTTTAAATAGGGACCTTATAGAAAATCATATTTGAGAAAAATTAGAATGCTTTGGAGATGATAAATTGGGGACAATAGTCAGTTACTAAAACTGGAATATATGGAAGAAACATGAAAAGATGAAAGGCTCAGATTAAAATTAATGCTCATAAATCTAATGCATTTTTATTCGTAAGTGATGCATCCTCTGAGAGAGAAATTAGGAAAACTATCCCATTCACAATAACCTCAAAAAAATAAAATACTTGGGAATCAATCTAACAAAATAAGTGAAAGACCTCTACAATGAGAATTACAGAATACTAAAGAAAGAAGTTAAAGAGAATCTGAGAAAATGGAAAGATCTCCCATGTTCTTGGATAGGCAGGATTAATATTGTCAAAATGGCCATACTTCCAAAAGCGTTATACAAATTCAATGCAATTCCAATTAAAATCCCAATGATGGACCTCATAGAAATAGAGTAAGCAATCATGAAATTCATTTGGAGGAATAAGAGATCCAGAATAGCTAAAGCAATCCTTAGCAAGAAGAGCGAAGCAGGGGGTATCACAATACCAGACCTTCAACTATACTACAGAGCAATAGTAACAAAAGCAGCATGGTATTGGCACCAAAATAGACAGGTAGATCAATGGTACAGAATAGAGGACACAGAGACAAACCCAAATAAATACAGGTATCTCATACTTGACAAAAGAGCCAAAAACATACAATGAAGAAAAGACAGACTCTTCAACAAATGGTGCTGAGAAAATTGGAAATCCATATGCAGCAAAATGAATCTAAACCCATATCTCTCACCCTGTACAAAACTCAACTCAAAATGGATCAAGGACCTAGGAATTAGACCAGAGACCCTGCACATAATAGAAGAGAAAATAGGTCCAAATCGTCATCATGTTGGCCTAGGACCAGGTTTTCTTAACATGACTCCCAAAGTGCAAGAAATAAAAGCACGAATCAATTATTAGAGTCAAACTAAAAAGCTTTTTCTCAGCAAAGGAAATAATCAGCAATGAGAAGAGAGAGCCTTCAGAGTGGGAGAAAATCTTTGCCACACACACTTCAGATAGAGCACTAATCTCCAGAATCTACAAAGTGCTCAAAAATCTTTACACACAGAATACTAATAACCCAATCAACAAATGGGCCAAGGAAATGAACAGACACTTTACAGAGGAAGATCTACAAGCAATCAACAGATTTATGAAAAAATGTTCAACATCCCTACCAACATTTCTTCATGTTAATTTTGAAGAAAAGATAACTTTGGTGAAAGAAACATTTTCAGTCTTATTAGCATTATAGTGCTAAATCACTGTAAAACCAAACTCTGAGTGAATTAAAGTATGCTTATATATGTGTGATGCATGTGTGTGTGTACTTTGTGTATGCTTGTGTTTGTGTATGTGTGTATGTGCACATGCTTGCTCATAACCAGTTTAAGTAGATCAAGTCTTCATAGATATGAACTATCTAGTTGTTACCACTCTTCATCAAAGAAGGGAAAAATAAGTTACATTAAACTTCCAATCTCATGTTCATTTGTTTTTTTCTTGTAGTTTATTTTTTGACAATATAATTGACTGAGCAACTTAAAAAATGACAGAATGGTTTACTGATAATCAGATAGGTCTTAAGTCTCTAGCTCATCATCTTTTGTATTCTAATCCACAATTTTCTCCTTAAGGAAGGGTTGTTTTGGATTAACTGAAAGTGAGTAATGGTGGCAGCATATAAGGAAGATAAAGTTGATAATAATCATATGGGATTTTCAAAATAATATAAATATTGCATTATATGATTGAATTTATATATAAATATATGCAAAAGAATATTTAATTTTTTTTTTTGTTTCTGCATCCTTACAGTTCAAAAGAGCAGGTGTACATTCCTGCTAACATGCTGAAATGGAACTTCTCTTTCTCAGATATTGCTAAAGTTCTTAGCTTATCATCCTGTATTCCTTGTCACCTTTCTTTACTATTTTATTCCGTTTTACCTTTTATTTTATTCTGTCCTACCTTTATTTATTATCTGGGTGGTACTGACCATTAGGCAGTGGAATATTCTCTCTCCTTATCAACTAGTAGTTTATCTATTAAAGTTACTATAAACTGTAGTAGGCAGTTGTCATTAAAAGGTAAGACAAAATATTTCTTATTTGGATTTTTTTTTACCACTGAAGAGAAGTGGCAAAACAACAGTATAGTAGTGTGTGGAGAATATTCAAGTAGAGATGGGAGATCAATATGTAGTAGTCAAAATCTTTAAACTTCCAGTCACATATTTCAGATTGGGAAACAGAAATACTAAACTGCTCATTAAAATTTGCTATATTAAAATATGGTACCACTCTTCCCCCCAAAATTCATATTTTGTGAAATCTTAACCCCCAAGGTGATAGCACTAGGAAATAGAAACCTTCAGGAGGTAATGAGATCATGAGTGTGGAAATCTATTGATTGAAATTAAGGTCCTTATAATAAAGACCCCAGAGATATAGCTAGCTCTTTCCATCAGATAAACATACAAGAAGAAAGTGCCAAATATGAACCAGGATATAAGCTCTTGGCATCCAGAACTGTGAAAAATAAATTTTTGTTGTTTATGTGATACCCAGTATATGACACTTTGTTATTGCATCCTAATGGACTAAGGCAAATTTTGACTGATTTGGGTTACATTTTCACATTGAATACACAAAACAGAATGCTGAATCATAGTAACATTAAGTGTAAACAGAAGGATATAATGGATGAATTTGAGGTATTCCTGTAATTGATTTCATGCATGCAATTTTCTTTGTATAAGGGGAGGTAGCTTTCATGAGAAATAACTACTTACAATGTTATGACACATTTGGATCTTAGATTATGCTTAGTTACATTATCATCCTTCAGCAAACTAAACTTGGTTAAGAGAGGAATCCCATAGGGTATGCTTTTGCACAAAAAGGAATTATGAAATATTGTACCTAATTTGGATTTACACATAAACTTTTTTTTTAGAATCAGAAAGAATAGTCATGATATATAATGGCAAAAAGTTCACTTTTGCAGCATTTTTTTTTAAAAGAATGAAACCACTAAGTACCACAGTTTTTTCTAGAGGCCCATTCTAATATCTTAATGTAGGAACATAATATTATGCTATTGTAGATAACGTATTACCTACTTTTATTTTGCTAGCTGACTCCCTGATTAATTACCACTACTAACCAATGAAATTATGAATTTGAAAATTAATAACTGGGGAATTTTGTCTTTGAGCTTGCAACATTTTCATAATGATCCTCACCATTTCATGGTATAGTCAGTCATTGAAGAAACATGATCTTTACTCATAATGTAAGGTATTTCTATTTTATATCTCTCTAGCTACATTTATAACTGTATGAAAACAATGATAATGTGATCCTCCAGGATGACCACCATACAAAAGGTTTCAAAGCATTGTGTTGCAGGAGAAAAAGATACTCCAGTGTGTGTCTAAATAAGCCTTCAGAATGGCTTATCTCTCCTAGCAAGGGTCATTAGAGAATGTTCTATAGAAAGAGTGATGAATACCCAGGCGTCTAATTATACAGAATACAATATAAAATTAAAAGGATTCTACTAGCTTGGATAATTATTCTCCCCCTTGCCTGATTAAAATTTGACACTTTACAGAGTTGTTTATTTCTTAATCTATTCAATTGTTAAAGCAACTCTTTTCAACATGTTATTATAATTTTATTTCCATTTTTAGTTTTTGCCATCTATTTTATAAGGAAAAGCAAAGTGCTGTTAACTCTTTCAAAATGCAAATTAGTAGTTAGAAAGTAGATCAATTAAATGTAACATAAAATAAGTGACTCTAAAATTTTAGATGCATTTTAGTTTTTGGTCTGACTGAAATTAATTGAATAAATTCTTCATAGCACATTTATTTTTGGTTCTTTAAATTATGATGCTCCATTACTTTGTAGTGTACTTCATTTTTGGATGATAAGTTTATTATTTTTTAATTAAAGTAAAATTTACATTTGCAACTGGAACCTCATTAAATAATGTTACAGAAAAACAACTGGTAGTTGCAAGAAAGTAAAACTCAATTTTGATTTGATGATCAGTTTGTTGGTATTTGGCGTTAAACTGTTTCTATCATTTTAATTTCATAATGTGCAAATATTTCAATAAAATCATTTACTTCCATGGCAAAATAATTAGCTGACTTTTTGTTAAAAAGGAAAAAACTGTTGTACATTTAATTAAACAAATATGTCATTTGGACATTCTTACCCAGGGAAAACACTGTCCTTACTGATGATGAGACTTAATTAAAGAGTGATATTTTTTCATTCAACAATAGCATCCCTTTGAAAATGTTCCACAATATTCTTTTTCTTTTTCCCTTTTCTCCCTCTCTAACTCTCTCTCTCTTCTTTTCAAAATTACCACATCAAGTAAATACACAAACAGTAAATAATCCTCTTTATTTAGTTTTTACTTTTTCAAGAAATGTTGTCACCTGATTAACTTGTTTCTGTCTTTTCTGTTTTAACTTATATAATTGCATTTAAAAAGGTTTGGAAACTCCTATTTTATTATACCTAAGTGTATTCTTATTTTTATAATACTCTTGATAAATCAAAGCTGAAGATTTGTTATGAAATGTTTCTTTGTATTACTCTTCAATTTGTTCCTTTTTCATTGCTTTCCTTAGCTTCCTGTTATGCCTTCTAGCTTTTATTCTCTCTCTTTTTTTTTCATAATTTTCCCTCTTTAGTTTCCCTAGTTATGTTACGAATCTTGGTGCTAGGTCTAAATATCATCAACTTTCACATATGCCCTTTTAAACAAATTATAGGCATTTCATAGTGTTTGTTTTGAACTGGTTATAGCATTAGGAGTGTAATTTTTCTTATAAATTTTTGTTTCATGTGAGGTGGTAGAGTCATTTCCTTATTTAAATTATTTCCCTCCATAGGAAACTTCTACATGTGTTTTATACCAAAATGTTATAAGCAACAAATAAACATTCTTATATACTTACTTTTGTTTTTATTTACTAGTTAGCAAAATGGTGTAAAGAAAGTTTCTGTCTATGTTAAAGGGGAAATTCTGCCTAATGAACTCAATTTAAAATGAATATTTAGGGGCTTAAAGCACTAGTAATAAATATTTTTGATGGAGCACACTATACAGATCAGACACCTAATCCTTAGGCCATCCTCAGTAAAATTTTATACAGAACATTTCACCTTTTCTGGGCTAATTTGTCAAAAAAATGAAAAACAAAAGGTGCTTAATAAAGTAGCTTGAACTTCCACCCCTGCCCTTTGTTTTACGGAAGGGCTGTTCTCATAAGTGAGGATTCATAAGTAGTGCCTAAATTGTTGAAATAGAAATGTTTCACCAAGGCCTGTGTGCTGGACAAAACATTGAGGACCCAGGCTGTATATCAGGCATACACCAGAAATAATAGTGGGCTTCTTTGCTGGCATTGTCTAAAACTGACTTTTAAGATGAGACTGCCTGCCAGTATTCATTGGCATCAAGCAGTGGTGCCAACCAAATTTATGATAATTGCAGAAGGTTTTTTTGCACTTTAAAAAAATAGTCTCTTAAAAATAAAACAAGCATAGCCGGGTGTGGTGGTAATCCAAGCGACTTGGGAGGCTGAATCAGGAGGATCGAGAGTTCAAAGCCAGCCTCAGCAACTTAGCGAGGCCCTAAGCAACTCAATGAGACCCTGTCTCTAAATAAAATACAAAATAGGGCTGGGGATGTGGCTCAGTGAGCGAGTGCCCCTGAGTTCAAAAGTAAAAAAATAAAAATAAAAATAAAAAAAATAAAACAAGCAAACAAAAGCCAATTACTTTTAATTTTGCTATAGTCTTGGTACTAAATCTTACTTAAGAGGTTCAAAAATCCTTTGTACCCAATGAAGAATCTTTGTTTGTTTGTATGAAAAGTCATTGCTTTCAACATTCTTCTAAAATCATGAATTGGAGAAGAGGTTACATTTATTAAGAAAAAGTAATTCCTGACACAGTTAGTTAAACTTTAATCTTTTTCAGAAGTTTACCTTCACTGAGAGCAACAAGCTCTAATAAAAAAGACAAATGAAATCCTCCAAGTCCCTCCAAATTCCCTAGAATTTATCATCTCATCACAACATTTCTTATTTCCTCAAGTATTTATGAATATGAAGTAAATGAGATGCTTTGTTTGTTATGAACCACTTCAAAAACACAAAGCATGTAATTACTGCTAAAACCAATTTTTGCCTAATCTGTTCTTATTTCTAAACTTCATGTTTTGCATATTGCACACTTGAAATTAAGTTGAAAAGGAGGACAATACAGATACATAGACTCTTGTAAGTGCACACATAATAAGGAAACTAAGCAGGTTCCAGTGTTCATTACAAACATATTTTCAAAGGATAATTCTAGTTGTTCCTCATTTTTTACTAGTTTTCTAGGGCAATAACAGCCAGATACTTTGATAGTATATTCTGTGGATAGTTTACTTATGCATACTCTTAAAATTCAATGACACTGCTGATGCTGGACTCCCATCTGTAGTTCTGTGTAATTTCCTCAGCTGGATATTCTTCAGCAACATTCAAAGACTTAATAAATGATTTGACACTAAGTAAGCCATAATTCTCTCTACTATATTGGAAAACAATTTTTTAATTTGCATTTTACATGTCTAAAATGTTTACAAGATTGGGTATACTAGTGTTTGAAACAAATTAGAGTTGAGATTACAATTTGAAATGTGCAATTGAATAATTGATGTGCAATTTTGAATTAAATATTATTAATCCATGAATGTGAATTTTTATACCTTAGATATCATGGTATTGAAATTGTTTGAATTAAAAGAATCACTTACTTTACAAGATTTTGTGCAATAATCAGCAAAATAAAGTGCCTAAAATGAAATAAAATTTGTTATGCTTTAGTGCAGTTTTAAGTTGAAAGAACAATTTGATTAATAAAATTATCAAGTATTTTGAATGCTTCAAAACCATAGTTGTTTCTTAGTATTCTTTTTATACAGCCTTTTGTTTACTATGTCACCTTTAAGACCACCAAAAAGAATACTTTATAGTGATAGCATTCACCTTGTTTTGCTGTTGATTTTATTCTGTATATTGTGATAATCACTTGTATTAATGATTATTTGTTTTTGTGATTTTTTTGGTTTTTCAGTTGTGGCTTACTTACTGTTATCAATTATATTATTAAACATGTATGGTGAAGAAGTCCTTATATTTTTTTTTAAGAATGCATATTTGTTTATACTAAATATGTTCTACATGGAATGTTCTGCAAATTTTTGGACAAATTAGTTATCAATATATATCTATAAATGAATGTCAGAATTGACATGTATTTGCAACTCTAATATGTTTCCTCCATTCTGTGTGAAAATTTCTTTTTTCCTTGGAAATGAAAACAGATTCTGCGAATAAAATCTCTCTGCAATGGATGCACAGTGAAATGGGTGAATATGATGTCTGTGAGTTTTATTTCAGTTGTAGAGGGAACTGCTCTCTTAGTGAAGTGTTACTCTTCTAGTGTAGTAACCTAAAGTCTATTGGACCATTGCTCTACTTTTTGCATGCTCCTAATTCCATATGGAGGGATATCTCCTAGAATTACCAATTATTTTAGTACTTCTGATGGTTATGAAATCTACAGATGTAAAAGCAAATGAATATCTAATATGTTGGATGATAAAATTTCATATTAAAGCTGTTATTATATCAAACTAGATGTCATATGATAATTTTTAATCCAAATTTTGCTTTTAAAATTTAGCTATGTGAGAAAGTTGACCTAAAACTGTTCAATTGAAAAACCTCTGGACTATGCTTTTATCAATATTTCTTGCCAAATAAATAAAGGATAAAGGATATGATAACTTATTAATAAGGTTACATCTAGAATGTTGTGTACATTTTTGTACAAAACATTTTTCTAGGCAATTCTGAAATGTAACACAGAGTATAATATCTGTTTTACATATTATAAAATGGGTGGAATATGTGAAGTTATTCATTCTGGAAATTATCTTTTTCATTATGAGTCAAGATAGACAAACAAATATTTGATACTCATCAGGTATAAGAAGTAGACATTCTGTCTTAGCCCAGTGGATAAAAATATGATTAATAAAATAAAGCAGAGGAAACCATATTGTAACTGTTAATTTGAATTTTCAATTTGATTGGATTAAGAGCTGCCAAAGATTAAGATGCTTCTGGGTGTGTCAGTGAGGGTGTATCTAGGAATAATTGGCATGTGGAAAAGGGAACTGAAATGGACATCCTCCCTAAACCTGGGCAGCACAATTCAATAGGTTGGAGGTTTAAATAAAAACAGACGAACAAGGAAGTAGTAGCAAATGAAAGCTTGATTCTTCTTGAAAGGGTTCTTGATTGCTGCTTCAATTTCCCAAGGACATAAACTCTTGCTCCTTCACTCTTTCAAAGCCGACTCTTCCAGTGATTCTCCAGGGAGTTTCCAGAGGCCTTTGGTCTCTAGGTGGGGTAGCATCATTGATCTCTCTCATACTGAGGCTCCAGCATCTTGAACTACATAACTACTGGTTCCTCTAGCTCTTCAGCCTGCAGGGGCAAGTGGAGATGCAGAAAAACACAGAGACAAAGAAAACACAGATACATTTTTAATCATAGCTGAGGCCAGGTGGGAGGCTGCAATCAGATGAAGAAACAGTGATCCAGAATTAGCTCCACAAGTTTATTACATAGTGCCTCATAATCAGGAAGTTAAACTATTGGGGCACTCTAAATTGTTCAAGGCTTGTGAGTTATCAGGAAGCTTCTTTGTGCACTACAAAGTCAAAGGGCTGAAACATTTTTGCAGCTATCCTGCTGCACCCAGGAGGCCCATTGTACTGGAACATCTGATAACTGTTAGCTTCCAAGTTGAGTGTCAAGGTTGTTCACATCCTTACCTTTTGGCAAGGAATATTTCCCACACTTGGCTTTTGCTGACTCCACAGGATGCCAATTATGGGGAGTCATTGGCTCTCCACCTAAGCCAATCTAATAAATCCCCTCTTTATAATTAAACCTGCTGTGGTT
This sequence comes from Glaucomys volans, assembly GCA_020662805.1. NCBI lineage: Eukaryota > Metazoa > Chordata > Mammalia > Rodentia > Sciuridae > Glaucomys > Glaucomys volans. Next base: position 219,420 of record JAJEJO010001138.1, on the reverse strand, counting down.
CTGTTCCTCTAGAGAACCCTGATTAATACACATATTTTAACCCATTACTCTGAGGAATTTTATTGAGAATAAATTTTCTTGCAATTAACTTGGGTGTCTGTTGACAATTGCCATTACTGGACAGTTAGTAAAATTTGAAGGCCTCTATACACTTGAATTTATATCACCATCATCATTATTAAAAGTACATTTCAAAAACATTTTCAGAATTGGAATCATTGGGTTTAAAATTCCTTCCATTAGCATTCTCTGATATCTCACTAAATCTAGGATTTGAATGTCTCTCAGATAGTTGAAGGAAGGGATGGCATATTCTTATGGATCAAAATAGCTCAGATGATCATGCATCCTAAGCCTACTTCTGTGTATTAGTTTACCCTTTGAGATTTATATTTCTTCATTCTGTCTCTGTATTCTGTCATTTCCTCTCAATATCTATTTTAGTTTTCAGTTGTGGTGTTTGGTTCTTGTTCCATTTTACACTTCTGACAAATGAGCTGATCTAAACTTAATTTCACCTTCTTCCAACTAATTGTCCAGCTTTTCCATTTTACTGGCTCGTTTATCTGTCCACATCTAGCCTTTCATCCATCACTCACTTTGCACTTAATACAGTATCAATCTTCTTTGCTCACATCAGTCAAATAATTCAATCAATTTGTTTACAAACCAATTTTGCGATAGGACACAAATTTCACATCTTGCTGAAATGAGCATGATTCATTTGTTCAGATGTTACCAGGAATCAATGATCTACTCAATTCTCCTTAAGACATCCTTGTTAATTCACAAGTAGTTATTGGGAACATGTTGTCATCCAAACACATTTCTACATATTGAAGACACAGAATTGTATGAAACATAGGAAATCATTCTAATGGAAGGGACATGGAAGAAAACATTGAAAATATGAATGAGATAAATTCAGACAAGGATAACTACCATTATGAAAATAAATTTGGGAGACTACATGTGAGAGTAACTTAGGCAGTGTACTATACACCAGAAATGGCACATGTCCTTTGGCAAGAGGAGGCATTTTTAGGAGGCAAATACCATGAAGGAGTCAGATAGAAGATTGAAGGACAAAACTTTCCAAGCGAAGAGATTTTTTTAGTCATTACTGTGATAAAACCATGTCATAAATGTTACCATTTTTAAGCACACAGTTCTGCATTGTTAAGTATATTTACATTGTTGAGAAACAGATTATAAACATGAACCTTTTCACTTTACAAAGCTGAGCTTTATAGTCAACATAAAAGTCCTCCTTTGTTGGTCCTCCATATCTACAGGTCCTTCCTCCACAGGCACAACTAACATTCAGAGGAAAACATTAAAATAATGCAGACTTTTATTTATTTATTTATTTATTTA
>JAJEJO010001138.1:132997-213043 GCA_020662805.1 Glaucomys volans | reverse complement strand
GCCTGTCATTCCTTCTACCATGCTGTCTTTGGGTTCTCTTGATATATCATCTATGTTTAATTGGGACACTTTCTTCCCGTGTTTTCTCATGGTCCTCGTGTATCTTCCCCTCTGCTGCTTGAGGGGTGCTTGATCAAGTGGCGACCCAAGAAAGGTGCTGTCCCACTACCTCCGGGCTGGGAAGACCAATGCTTCTGGGCAGAGGCAGCCCAGTGTTGATAGACAATTAGATACAGCAAGGTGGTATACTCTGGTCCTGGGTGTGGGCCTGGGCACTAGACCAAGCTGGGGTGGTGTCACAGAACTGTGCTCAGTGATGGAGACACTGGGCCTGAGAGCCCAGGCTGACCTGAACTCCTCGCTGGGGGTTCAGGTGGCGGCAGGTGGTTGCTCTCTCCTGGGGACACTGCAAGCTGGGGCCAAAGGCCCTAAGCTCCCCGCCGGAGTCAGCAATCCCAGAGGCTCCCGGTCGGACCTCTCCAGACTCCGCTGGAGGCCCCAGGAAGCCGGAGATGGGCCCCCTCCGCCAGGGAAGCTGCCAAAATGGTGCGGAGTAGTTCCAACTCCCCACCGGAGTCAGTGGTCCCAGAGGCTCCTGGCCAGACCTCTCCAGACTTCGCGGCGAGGCCCCAGGCAGCCCGAGATGCTCGGTCTCCGCCTGGGAGGTTGCTGTCTAGTGCCGGAGCTGTGGCCAGTGACTTCAAAGCCGCTGCTGGGGACACGCACTCACTTGTTGGCTGGCGCAGAGGCAGGTCGGTGGCTCCAAAGCAGCTGCAGGGTCCGGCGCTCCCGGGTGGTAGCTGCCCGCGGCGGGGCCAAGCCCAACCTGGCTGAGTTGGTTCTGGAGCGACACCTGGGGACCCCTTATATGTGCTTTGGATATAAAATCTCGTTGAGAGCCATATTCCTGCTGTTTGAATCCCGAGCAAGTAGGAATCCAAGGAGCAAGTAGGAATGCAGCCTTCCTCTAGCCTGCCATCTTGAATCCGACTTTTATTTATCATTGTTCCCAAAATAGAACAGTATCACAAATATTTATATAGCATTTACCTTTACATTAGGGATTATAAGTAATCTAGGGATCATTTTTAGCATTTGTAAGTGTGTGTGTGGGTTATCTACAAATATTACACACTTTAGATAAAGGACTTGAACATTCTCAATTTTCTTTTTTATCTGTGGAGGAGGTCCTGGATTCAATCCAAGGTCGATAATATGGTAAAATTATATATATTTGCTTTCCCCATTTATCTGATGAAGGGCATCTGGATTACTTTTACCATCTGGCCATCATTAATTGTGTTGGTATTAACATGACAATCCATATATCTTTTGAGACCCTACTTTGGTTTTCTTGGATGTGTATTTAGAAGGAATCTGGATGGATCACACAGTAGTTATATTTTTAATTTTCTGAGAAAGTGCCATACTGATTCCCATAGTGGTTTCCCCAATTACAAACATATCAACAGTGCACAAAGGCTCCAACTTTTCCTGTCAACACTTGGTAGTTTTTGTTCTTGTTTTGTTATATTGTGACCATCGTACTTAGTGTGAAGTGATATCTCATTGTGGTTTTGATTTATATTTCTCTGATAAGTGATGTTGGCCAACATTTTACTAGTTTCTTGGACATTGCATATCATCTGTGAAGAAATGAATATTCAACCCTTATTCCTATTTTTAACTGAAGTAGTTGAGTTTTGTTATTGAGATATAGCCATTCTTTTCAGATTCTGCATACTGACTCCTCACTAGATTTATGATTTGCAATATTTTGTCCCATACTCTAGATTGACTTTTCTCAGTGTCACAGTATTAATTATGTCCTTTGGTCAACACAAGTGTTCAGATTAGGCATAGAACCATTTGCATATTTCAGCTTTGATTGCCTGTTTTAAATGTCATATCCAAGAAATAATTGCCAAATCCAATGCCACAAATCTTCTCTATATTTTCCTCAAGGAATTCTATAGGTTTGAACATGAGGGATTTTTTAAGAGAAGAAAAATTGAAGGAGGAGGAGGAGTTGTCCCCAGGAGCAGAGTGAATGAGAAAAGAATATGAGAAAAAGTCAGGAATCAATTTTAGGTTCTAGAGTCATATTAAGGAGATGTGATTTTCTTTTACCTTTATAAGTCCCAAATTTTCAATTTTGTGAATATTTCAATGAAATTTATACAGGTAAATTAAAGTAGGTTGAATTCACAATCTAGAACATGTATATATCATATTAATTAATGCCATTACATTGTAATATAATTATATTTTTCTTTTTCTTCTTATACTAAAAGTTTTAATAAGTATTCCATATATGGGCTGATGGAAAAAATTAATTTTAATGGGAAACCACTGGAAAGTTTAAAGACAGCGATTGAAATAAAAGAGTGTACTTTTTAATTCATTTGTATAATTTTATCTAACAATGTTTTTAATAAATGCAGGTGATGAGTGCAAAAAGTTATTGCTTACTCTCAGGTAGACATTGTTTATGATTAGTTTTATGCTAGAGTATTTGATATAAACCAGTGATAACAGATCCAAAAATTTTTGCTCTATTTCCCTAGGACCATGTGATGTATTTTTATCAGTGAGTACTTTATTTATGGAAAAATAATTGGGTACAGATTTTGCAGAAATGGCGACTGCCGCTCTAATCTTTGTTTGGCATTTGACTCAAGTATGAGTGTGAAATAAAATTTACTAGCAGCATGAATTGTGATATTAATTATATAGTTTTTGTAAATATTCAGGTAAACACCTAAAATTCAGTAGGTAATACCTTACTTGGTTAAGAAATAAATAGAAAATATCCTAGGCATTAAGTTAAAATAATAATTTAGTCAAACAATATAGTTTTAGGTAATGAAAAATTATTCTTTATGATAATTCAAAATTATTTCACAGGCTATCACTGGAAAATTTCTATTTTTATGAATGTTAGGTACTGCAAAATTTATGTTATGGTTTCTTGAACATCAAAATATCAGCTTACCAGAACACCTTTACATAAGGTTTGTATTTATAATAGAATTCATGGGAATACATAATAGTAAAATATTAAAATTAGAGGGCACAAATGGGAATGAATTACAATGACTAAGACTATGAAATGACTTCCATGAAAAAATTAAAATAATGGTGTTGTGGTTTGGATGTAAGGTATCTCCGGAAAGCTCATGTGTGAGATAATGCAAGAAAGATTAGAGGTAAAATGATTGGGTTATGAGAACCCTAAGCCAATCAGTGAATTAATCTCCTAATAGTAATTAACTGAAGGCAGGTAGGGATGAAGTGGATCATTGGGGCATGCTTTTGGGACAAATATTTTGTATCTGGTGAGTGGAATCTCTCTCTCTCTCTCTCTCTCTCTCTCTGGTTCTTGGTGGTCATCTCCTGACCTGCTTCCTCAGCCATACTCTTCCTCCACGACGTTCTGCCTCATCTCCTTCCCCAAGGAATAGAGCTGGCTGTCTATGCATTACGACCTCTGAAACTGTGAGCCCCCAAACAAACTCTTTTTCCTCTAACATTCCTTTTTTTCAGGTCTTCTAGTCACAGTGGTGACAAAAGGTGACTCAAGGCAAATGGCAATATTTTTAAGATTTACATTTATTTTAACTAAAATATAAAATATTATGTATTACTAGGGTTACATGATATTTTAATGCCCATGTATTATGTAATGTTTATATAAGTCTAAACAATCTTCCCAAATATTAACCTTTTATTAAGGTGAAAACATAAAGAATTCTGTCTTGTAGTTTTTTTAAATAAATGAACACTATCGTTATCTGCACACCCAAAATTCTTATTCCTATCTAACTATGACTTAATAAGATTGCTACACAAACACTCCCTATCTCTCCATTTCCAATGCTTTTGCTGTCTCCAGTAGCAAAAATTGTACTCTCAGCTTCTACAAGGTCAACTTGTTTTAGATTCCACAGATGAGTGTGAGCATTTGGTAGTTGTCTTTTCAAGTCCTAGCTTATTCCACTTAACATAATAATTGCAGTTCCATCCATTTGTCCCAATTGACATTTCCCACATTCTCTTTATCCATTCTTCAGCTGATGAAGACTTAAGTTGTTTGAATTTCTCAGCTATTGTGACTAGTCCTGTAATAGCATGGCAATGCAAATTTCTCCTTGATCTAATGACCTATGTATTTCTTTTCCCTGGGATATATAAAAAGTAGTGGAATTGCTGAATCACATGCCACCTCAATTTTTCATATTTTGAGGAAACTCTGTACTATTTTTTATAATGTTTCCACTTATTTGCATTCCCACCAGCAATGTTCAAGGTTCCCTTTTCTCTACTTCCTTTCCAGAAGTTACTATCCTTAGACTTTTTTGTAGTAGGCATTCTTACTATAGTAAGACATGTCTTATTGTGGTTTTAATCTGCATTTTCTTCAAGATTAATGATAGTGAGTATTTTTTCACATACTTGTTGGCCAATTATATGTATTATTTTGAGAAATGGATATTCAGACTGATCACCCATTTTTAAATTAGGGTGTTTGTTTTTCCAATTGAGTTTGAAGATCCTCATATATTCTGGATGTTAACCTGTTGTTGGAAGTGTGCTTCACAAGTGTTTTCTCCAATTTTGTAGGTTGTTTTTTCACAGCACTTTTTAAGATTAAAAACAAAAAGAAGAGACCTGAAAAAAATTATTAAGAACCACGATGTGTAACAAATTCCATAACATAAATTGTACATATGTGAGGAAGTTTAAAAGAGATGCTTTTCTTCCTTTTGTTTTTAATCTTTTTTATCTAATGCTTTGGAAATAGTGCTCTGTGATTCCTTTTTAAATTCTACACCCATTTTTTTTTTAAATATTAACTTTGTGCTTCTGCCCATATCTGTTAACTGTGTCTTCAAATCAAAAAGGCCAGCAGTTAGCCAAGCTTGGGGGCTCATGCCTGTTATCCCAAAGGCTCAGGAGGCTGAGACAGGAGGATCTCAAGTTCAAAGTCAGCCTCAGCAAAATCGAGGAGATAAGTAACTCAGTGAGACCCTGTCTTTAATTAAAATACAAAATAGAACTGGGAATGTGGTTCAGTGATTGAGCGATCCTGAGTTCAATCCCAGAACTAATAAAATAAAATAAAATAAAATAAAATAAAGCCAGTAGTTACTTCTCATGTAACAAATCATTTTCACCCTATGCAGTATCAGAGCTAAACAACTGATACACTTATTTTATTGTCAAATTTGCAGAAAAGTCAGAGGCAAACTAGTAAGAAATTGCTCACTGCTTTCTTCCCTCATCTTTATGTAATTATCTGCATGTACAATCAGAGATACTTGTCTTCTCCACATTTTGGTGCAATTATCTCTTTCTCTCCAACTATAATTTATCTTATCTCTGAATCCTCTTAAAAGATTCTGAGATTCTCTTGATCATTCACAATTCTTTATACTTTTCCCATGGAATGCTTGAACATAGTAAACAAGTGTCAATTTTTAGTTATTTTAACATAATTAACATATGCACATTTCAGTAGCAGTTTGTACTAATTACCAAACTAGCAAAACTAATTTAACTAAGATATGGCATGATCTAATATACAAAATATGCCTAAATGTACAATATACAAATTTATATGTAAATATACAATATGCACACATATATCAACATGTATATACAAATGTATACAAAAATATAGAAATGTATACATATATAAATATATCTACAAATATATCCACAAAGATATCTGAATATACAAAAGATGCCTAAAAATAATTCAAACCTATATATCAAAACCCTGGATCAAAATGAAGTCTGTACAAAGTTAAAAAAAAAAACCCCGGGCATATGTACTGTAATTCTGTGAATATGCAATCCATGCTGATAAACTTTTGAAAGAGAAAAAAAGTGAAAGATTTCATACTAATAAGGATAATATTATGATCAGTGTGAAGTACTTAATGAAAAAAAAACAGAATTAAATATCTTTCTAGTATTCCATAGTTTGCACCATTGTATTTAAAATCATGTTTCATCAGTTCAGTCTAATAGGTTTTTATCAGATAAATCTACATGCAAACCCAGTTAAATAGATATTTCCAAGAAGTAGGTATGAGAGCCTTTGAAATAACCATTTTTACCTTTCCTTAATAAACAAACTAGATTGTTCTTCAATTGACAACTTTTCAACTCTAGCTACTTTTTTGATCATCAAGACTATAATGAATTTACTTTGTGAGTTGCAGAGCCAGGAAAGTAAGGGGGTAGTTCAGGTTGCTATTTCAAGGTTTCTATTCTTTAGATTAGAGATTCTGAGATTCTCTTGATCATTCAAGAGAATCTTTTATTTCACTGCAGGTAAGTATCAGACTTACCTGCAGTGAAATAAAAGCATATAATCTCAAGGTATACAAGATGAGTGTGTATTTGTATGTGTGCTAAGTTTTTTCCTAGTATGATTGAGTAGGTGGTATTGCCGTTTAATTTTAAAATCTTAAAATCCATTGTCCAAACTTTTAAAGTCACTTTTACTTCTTCTTGTGCCACATTACCCAGTGATTACAGAAAAAATATTTTCAAATAGAGAGACATAAGAAATATTTTATTAATGGTTGCCTAAACTTAGAAACATAATCTGGAATATAACTTCTGAGAAGTTAATTCTCCACTCTACTCATGAGAAGAACTTTCAACATAGGAAAGGAGTCACTTGCATATTTAAAGATGACTATATAAATGCTTGAGTCTATAAATGAAAGGATACCAAAGGCTCATTTCTTTCTCTGCACTTTCTTAAACTCTTTTCTTTAGGGGATTTCCTTTTGAAAGGAGTTAGGAATGTGGTAGAAGCCTGCTTATAATAGAATTTGAATGGACAAATCTCTCTGAGTTAGGAAATGACCACAGGAATGAAAGTACAGATGTGTCAAAGATGTGTAAAGCTATGGTTAGACCCATTCTAGGTATTTATTGAGTTCAAAGTGGAGAAAAAAAATCCAGGAATTTGGATAAAGTGCCAGGATCAGACTTATGTCAAGATAAGCAAAATCCAAGTTCCCACAAAGCCTAAGACTGCTCAATGCCAAGTACTAGAAAACAAAATGGCAGCCTTTCTATCCATGGGCTATAGGAAATCAGCAAGAGAGAAGTGCCCAGTCTTAATTGTTAGGCTGTACTTCTAGAGATAACTAGAGACTCTGGATACAGAGAAATTTTAGGTAACTAAGACATATAGTTAGGAATTGGATAAGTGAAAAACTGATCTCTGGCAGAAACACATGACCATTTTAAAAAATATTTCAGGTGAATAAGGTGTGTTTTATGTAAATACTAATAGTGTCCAGAAACCAAAGATGATGAGTGACTACCTCCATACATCAGTCCTGAAGCAGAAGAAATGCTATTCTTAAATTCACCAACTAATACAATGACATGGCTGTCCATGGAATCCAGGAGAAGGACTAGCCAGCTGTCTGAGTGATTCCATAATCATTTCTTGTAACTGGGATACATGCGTAGGAAAGAAATTGACAACATGCCTAGTTTGGATCACAGGATTTACCAGTAAACTTGAAGATTTTCAAGCCATACTTAAGTGATTTTTTTAGACTAGTTGGATAGTTAGAAGAGCAAAACTGAAATCTGAAGTTTCTTCTTTTCAATCCAATACCTAGTGTTAGTTTGATAGTCTTACCGGTGAACTTAGGAAATGAATATCATTCTCAAAAACAGTTGAATTATGTATTAAAAGAAGATATCTACAGTTTATTATAAAAATATCTACAATATACTTAAGAAGACTGCAAACAATGAACAAAAGATTATCAACATTCTATAAGTATACATTTAATATTTTATAAATAAATTTCAATATTTTAAAATTGTGAGTTCAAACTTAAATTTCTTATATTGTAAACTCAGAGTCAACACCATGTTAATAGCATTTGACTAGTGGAGTTCAAACTTGGATATTAGAAGGAAAAATTAGGGATTGCATTTTAATTTAGAGATGCCAGAGACTAATCTCAGAGAGATTATGAATGATTAGGTTTGCTTTGGGTTCCATAACTGTATACAAAGTCTTCTTCTGAACAACCCAGTTTAAGATCATAGCTGCAATCCAGAGAAGTCTTTTTTTTTTCAAATAAAATTAGTCATGGAAACCTTTAAAGAGAAACATCATTAAAAGCCTTATATTTACTAGGTTTAATGGAAACAAGTGTCTGTGTTTCTATCCAAAAGGTAATCATTTCCTTTTAGCTTTGACCTGAAATAAAGTTGAGAGATGCTTTCTGAAAGATCACCCCAAGAATAGTCTTCTTCTTCTACACTTCTTAAACTTCTCAACACTAATAACAAACATGCTCACATACCAGTACCAAACCATCTCAGTGTGGCAGAAAAGAATAGAGTATAGATGTGGGTGTCAGGGTTGGGATGTGTGTGTGTGTGTGTGTGTGTGTGTGTGTGTGTGTGAGAGAGAGAGAGAGAGAGAGAGTGTTTCATTAATAGAGTTTCAGGGAATAACTAATCATTCAGCACACAGAATTTTGAAAATACACAAATATTGCAGTTATATTAAATGATAAAGACTGTGCTTAAAGTGAAAAAATTATTCAGCAAAATATATGAGAAATATTGTGTCAACAGATTGAAGGCCAACTCAGGATAGAACACATAGTTGTTGTGGGTGTACTAACTGATCCACAGAATCTGGGAGAAAGGTTTGGATTACATCAGAACCCAGATTTTTTCAGTGTAGTATTCTGATTAAATACAATCTTTATTTCCTTGTCAAGTTAAGAAAGGGGAAATACATAGTCTATATTATATGCCTTGGATAGCAGGAATTTTGTTTGAATGCAACCATCATATAATGTAAAGACATTAATTTGTATAAAGTTGAGGTGAAACAAATGATATAAGGCTGAAAAAAATTCTTCAGGATTGTGAAACTTTGTGAAAAATAAAACATGTTAATATCTCCTAAACAATTGTTCATCAATTAACTGAGACATTAGAACACAAAATGAATAGAGATTAAAAATTTTTATTGCAATATTCTAATCATGTGAAAAGAAACATCCATGGAAGAAACTTTTTAATGAAAGAGAAGCAAAAATTGATGACTCACCTACTAAAATGTTTAGTAGGAAGAAGTTAACTAAATAATGTGCATGTGTGCATGTGCATGTATATTGTATATATAGCTAAACTACATTTTAAACACAAATATATTTTAACTTCAAAAGACCATCTATTTGCACTTGGGTTGCTATTACATGCAATAAACACTTTTTAGTATTTAAAAACACTTTTACGCAGAATAAGCTTAAAATTAAGTATCTATGCATTTTTAAAACATTTCTTAAGTTTTTAAAAAAATTGTTTACGTGTAAGTACCTCAAACCTCAGCCCACCTCTTAGAAAGACAGATGTCTTAGTATTTTTGTGCTTTAAGGTACAAAGCACCTTATGGAATCATGGGTTTCTGTTATTGAATGATAAACTGGATTGAACTTGTTTTATCTCAATTTTTTTTCTCTGTAATATGAATATATGTCTATGTCTATGTCTACTTCTATGTTGTAGTCAAAGATGTCTTTGGTCAATAGGCACATTTGGGACAATATAGTTGTAACATTATTTTCCTGCAATGTTATGATTGTTTAACTTGTAAATGAGTTTTAGTCAACCCTAGGAAAATTAGAAATTGGCAGAGATAACAATATCCTACAAATTGTGTTTTGGTTTAAGTTTAAGGAAAATGATGAATTTATTTGGACTATTGATGATATGAATGGAAAACTAACATATCAAAGTATCTAACATATCAAAGTATCTAACAGGTTGTGATTTCAATTTAAATATGCTTGAGGAACAGCATATTATTTTACATTGAAAGGCAAGATAATTGCTTAGTGTATAAATCAAACTAAGTTTAATCACTTTTATAAATAATGGTTTAGATTCCAGGGATGATCTTGAATTTTAATCAGATCAGAGAAAAAACAATGAAAAAAACCCCCAAAACTCAGTACATTAAATTGATAATGAGATTTAAAATGCCATAGGAAATAAGGTTTAAAAACTCTTTGAAAAGTGATTGCAAGTATTTGTCCAACCCAGGCAAACGTTAGGCAAATTTTGTTCTACTTTCGGTTACAAGTTCAACATTTTCAGATGCCACATTTCAGTGGAGATCAAACAGTCTGTGTCTCTTGGTGTCAGACTTATTTAATTTACCATCATCCAGATTCATACAAGTTGTTGTAAACAGCAAGATTTCTTTTTCATGACTGAATAATACTCTAACCATGAGAGTGCATGAATATGTGTGTGCATGTGTTATGTGTGCCAGTTGGATTATCTTTATTCATCAACTGACTGAGGTTGTTTCTGTATGCTGGTTATTTTGGATAATGTTGCAAGGAAGATGAGGGTCCAGATACTTCTCTGAAAGTCTGATTACATTCCCTTTTGATATATATTTAGTAGTAAGATTTCTGGATTGTATAACATTCCTATTTTTAGTGTTCCGAGGAACTGACACACTGTTTTGCATAATGGCTTTTCTAATATACATTTGTTGTTTCTTCTTTCTGACAATGTTCATTTTAAAAGGTGTTAGATAATATCTCAGTGTAGTCTTGATTTGCATCTTTCTAATCATTAGTGATACTAAAGACCTTTACATATATCTGTTGGCCATTTGTATTTTTTTTTTTTTTTTGGAAAATTATTCATGTCTTTGGCCTGCTTTCTAATTATTCATTTGTCTCGTTAGTGAGTTGTATGAGTTCCTTATGTATGAACTATTAAGCAACCATTTTTCAGATTGTGGTTTGTTAATATTTTCTTCTTTCCATAGATGGCCTTTTCTTTCACTGGTGTTAACTTTTATAGAGCTTTATAATTTGATCTCGTCTGCTTTTTAGTTTTGTTTTGCTGTTGGAGCTTTTGGTATTATGTCAAGAAAGTCATTTTCAAGACACAAGTCAGAGATTTTCCTCTAGAACTTTTAGGTCTTAGAGTTAAATCTTTAATAATTTCAAATAATTATTATGAATTATTATGAATAATAATTTCAAATTGTTATTATGTCATATACAGTAAGTGTCCAATTTCATTCTTTTGCATGTGGAGATCCAGTTGCACCAACACCATTGAGAATACTATCTATTTCCACTGCATATTTTTTCATACCCTTGTCAAAGATTAGTTGAATCTATAATCTTGGGTTTATTTATGAACTTATTGGTCTCTGTGTCTGTTTCTTTATCAGTACCATATTGTTTGGATTTCTGAGCTTTGTAATGCAGATTGAAATAAGGAAGTATGAAGTCTCTGGCTTTATTCTTTTTTCTCAGTATTGCTTTGGCTACTTGTTGCCCATTGTGGCTCCATACGCATATTAATTTTAAATTTCTATGGAAAACATCATTGATTTTTAAGAGATGACATTGAATCTATAGATTATGTTGGGCAGTAGTATGGACATTTTACCAATATTAATTCTCTTAATCCATGAGCACAGACAACTGTCCATTTATTTAAGTCTTCTTCAATTTCTTTAATCAATGTCTAATAGTGACCAGTATACAGATATTTCACTGCTTTGGTTAAATGTATTACTAATTATTTTATTATTTTTGATGCTGTTATGAGTGAGATTTCTTATTAATTTATTTTGGGATAGTTTGCTGTTAGTGTATGGAAACAAAACCATTTTTGCATACTGACTGTATCCTGCAGCTTTACCAAAATGTGTATTAGCTTTAGCAGGATTTTGATAGATTCTATGAGACTTTCAACATATAAAAATCTTACCACCTGCAAACAGGTATAATTTAACCCCTGAAATATCCTAAGAAAGAAAAGATCAAGACCAGATGACTTCACAGGTGAATTTTATCAAAGCATTTATGTAATTAGTGTGAATACTTCTCAAAAGTGTTGAAGGGGAGGAAACACTAAATTTAGGAAAGGATATCCCCCCACATACACACATGGAAATTCATTACAGGTCAATGAACTGAGGTTCAAAAATCCCCAACAAATACTAGTAAAGCCATTCAATAACACACTAACAGGATTATATACCATGACCGAGTGGCAATTTTCATGAAATGCAAGAATGTTTCACATATGTAAATTAATATGTAATATACCACAGGTAGAGAATGAATAAGACAAATACCATGATGACCTTAATAGATATAGAAATGTCATTCAACAAAATTCAACACTGTTTCATAATAAAAGCTCTCAAAAAATTAGATAGGCAAGGGATGAAACCAATATAAGGCCACATTGGACAAGCCCACAGCTAATGTTATATTCTGTAATGAAAAACTGAAAGCATCTCCTCTAACATTATGTACAAGAAAATGGTGCCCACTTTACCACTTCTAATTAATGCAGTACTGAAAGTGCTAGCCAGAGCAGCCAAACAAGGAAAAGAAAGAAAAAGCATCAGTTCAACAAGAAATGGAAATAAATGAGAAACAATGGTTTTGGAATGAGAAATAGGGTAGGTTACAAAACTAGACATGTTGAGCAATTCCTTCATGATTGCTGGCCCAAAGTTCTTGCATGGGTAATTTACTTGCTGTAAAGATTGAATAAAATAATATATTAGGAACCATCAGAAAACATCAACAAACAGAGAAGAAAAGTAGCATAGTTTATTTATCATAGAACACAAAGAGTGAGATTCAGGAATGAGATGTTTCCCAAGGTATCAAGGACATTTATAAATTTAAAGTTACTGTTTGGGGGCACTGTGCCATCAAAAAAAGTAATTCATATGATTTCAACAAACATTCCAATAATTTGGGCCTATTTATTATTGAAAATAAAAATTAAGAGAAAGTTCTCTTTAGTTGTTGTTCAGATAAGGTAATTTATTATACCTGATATACCTTCAGGAAAATTTCCATTTGGAGGTTTAGAGTGCTTAAAATGAAGTACCACAATAAGGATGTGGATACATTTCAGTTGCAACTCTGCATGTATTTTTTCTCTTTATAGGAATCAGTGGCGAATTTATTTCTGGATTATTTAGAAATGGTAGCTCTGACATTGGAATAGAAAAAGAAGATATAGAGGTAGTCAGAATATGAGATTTTTTCACTATGTTGCTGGAAACAAGGGAACTGTTGAAGAATAGTAAATCATCTTCAAAATAGCATTATAGACTTCAGGACCAAGTGTCAAGTCACTGTATCTTTTGAGGAAAGATATGTGCTAATATGTGTCAAAGAGAAAAAGATTGATGGATAATTTTTATCTGAAAAACTCAATTATTTTTTTCAAATACAAATTTTCAAAGTAAAACATATTCTTTGAAAAATATAAATGGTTAAAAAATAAAATTTATCCTTCTTACAATCTGCTCATATTTCTGAAGCTTTTTTCTGAAAGATAGTAAGGAATAACCTTTTTTATATCTTTCCAGAAATTTGATAAAGTCATGTAAAAAAAGTATTGTATTTTCACCTAACCTTTGCTGTTTTTGTAAAACTTGGTTTTTCATCTAATAGGCTATGCCAAATATTTTTTCTTTTCTTCTCTTTTTTTTTTTTGGACCAGGAATTGAACCCAGGGGATCTTAAACACTGAGTTATATCCCCAGTCCTTTTTTTATTTTTTATTTTTTATTTTGAGATAGGGTGCCACTAAGTTGCTTAGGGCCTTGCTAAGCTGTTTAGACTGGCTTTGAACTTGCAATCCTTGTTTTAGCCTCACAAGCCTCTGGGATTATAGGCATGTACCACCATATCCGACTCCATATCATGTGTTTTATTTTGTTTTGTTTTTAAATTTTATTTTATAGGTTCTTCTTAGTTATGCATGACAGTAGAATCCATTTTGATAAAACGCAAGCATAGGATATATCTTATTCTAATTAGGATCCCATGCTGTGAGTGGGAATGATGGTGGGGTTCACTTAGTTATTTTCATATGTGTACATAGGAAAATTGTAGTAGATTCAGTCTATGGTCTTTCCTATGCTTATTCCCATTCCCTTCCTTTTGTGCTCCTTTGTCTAATCTACTGAACTTCTCTCTCCACCTCCAACCTTTAGTGCAGTTCAGCTTCCACATATCAATGAAAACATTTGAGCTTTGGTTTTTTTGGGGGGATTGGCTTATTTCACTTAGCATGATAGTCTCCAGATCCATGTCATATTTATTTATAAGATCTGTATTGCAGTTTTTGTATGGTCAATTATAATTCACTTAAACAGTTCTGTCTTACATTTAAGATGCTTTCAATCTTTTGCTACTATAATGTAATATAATGAAAAATTCTAACCTGTCTGTTTTCACATGTATGAGATTTGAATATTTGCATGACTTACTAAATATGGAACTGCTGAGTGAAAGTGTAGTGAATTTTCAGAATTGATACAAGTTGCAGGTTAGCCTTCAAAAAAGTAGGAACTATTTCTAAATCCACTGAAAATATATGAAAATGCCTGTTTTATCATATGGAAGTCATATTACTTTTATCCTCTGGGACACAGGAATATGAGGTTGTACATCATGGTTCAGCCACAAAGAATTACATTGGGTGGAGGAATCAGCTCATAATGTATCTCTTTGAGGAACATTAGTTGAGAGCCAAGTGAAAAGTGATAGATCACTAAAAACCTTCTGATAACAAGGGATGGTAAAAGGAAGTTTTAAAATATTAACCATCACTAACCATCTCATAAATGCAAAAGTCTCTGAATTTCTTTTTAGTAACCCCTTCATGGTATAATTATTTTATTTTAGAGTACACAGGATATTTGGGTGATTTTTATAAACATGGAAACAAACTTTTCACAGCCCTCTCCTTCCCTCTATAATCTTTAAATTCCCTAAATGTAACCTCTGCTTCTATTTTGTTTTACAAAGGGTGGGAGTACAGAAAAAAAATGAGGGATTATCGTATTGTGAAAAAACTCTGAAACTTTATTTGACTCTCCTCATTTGTTTTGTGTGTTCTTAAGAGAAATGAAGGAATATATGCTTGACTTTTGCTAATTCCTATGCGAAAGCCTTTAAAATCCAGAAAGTTACGTGTGTGTGTTTGTGTGTGCACACATGCACATATGTTTTATTTAAGGATTCACAGTATTTCCAAAACTCATGGCTGGGAAACTTTATAAATTGAAATTCTACATGTTCATTTGTACGAAATGTGTAAGTGGCTATACTGGTAGATTATAAAATCTATCGCAATGACTCAATTTTAGGTATATAAAAGAGAAATGATTTATAAAGTTATATTTTATCATAATTGCAAACTGGCTTTAATTTGTTAAATTAATTCTAACCATTTTCATTACTTTAAAGAAGGAAATACCTGGAAATATTATTGAAAATACGTGATTAGTAAAATTCACATATACATATTCCTTAAACCTGTAGTAATGAGTATTTAAGACTATGAGTTTTATAGAATATTCTCAGAAAAGAGATATTTAAAGGTGATTTTAAGCCATCAAAGCCTAAATAACACGATTTTTATAAATCATTCTCTAAATCTCTTACATCCTGAGAAAGGCTTGTCATTTTATTAATAACCTAATGCCTGAGAATGATGTACAAGATTATTTTGGAAATTTCCCTTTTCTAGGTGCCTGATGAGCTGTTAAGATCGTTTTTCTGCAATTGATGTTATATTCAGTACTTGAAGAAGTCGTTGAAATGTTAGTTTCTAGTTATATATTACTATGGTAGTGGTTTCATTTTATCTGCACTTTTATTGGGTATATTAAAAGTCTGTGGTAGTTCTAGTTCAGTTACTGAAAAATGATCAAGCTTCTCAGAATATATTTTATGGTTTTCAAAATCCTACAAATGATAATTCTTGCTTATCATTTGATATAGTTGAAATAGTTAAGTGAAGTAACTGTAACGAGAAGAGATATTTATGATGAATGTCTTTCAGAAGACTCATTTTTCTTTCACTGACGTCAGATAATAGAAATAAAATGTAAAATTAAAGGTTCAAAGTTTTAGAGTCTAGGAACTTGTATCCATCATACTGAAAGGCCATTGATAATCTTATAATTGCATAATATAAATAAGAAAGATAAAATATGTTACTTTAAGGCATGACCCCATAAAAGTTTATGACTGTATGGCTAAGGTCATTACACTGAGGAAAGAAGACATCGAAATGGGGGAGTGATCTTTAAAAATACCAGAAGTGGGACCTGGGGATGTAGCTCAGTGAGAGAGCACTTGAATAGCATGTGTAAGGTCCTGGGTTAAATCCCCGGTATAACAACCAAAAAAGAAAAGCCAGAAATAATCATTTGGCTAATAATCTTCCAAGTGGCACTCTTTTCTGATGAATAGAAATAGTTCTAATTTAAATTCTGTACTACTTTTAGGTAATTAGCCATTAGAACCAAATAATTTTTTAAAATTTCTACATGATTATTAAAACCATATCTCATTGTTCAACTGCAGACAATATTCTAATAGTCTTTAAATAATTTAAATTTTCATTGCTTCATGTAGGTAATTCATTTTTCTTTCATCACTGAAAAGTTTTTAGTTTAGTGATTTCATAGCATATTATTATAGTGAAAATATCTTCTGAAACCAAATGAACATAAGTAAATCAAACCAACAACATATTTGGCTGGACCAATCAGATTTGCATTTTCAAGTTAATGATTTTCTTGGAAAGATTGGTCAGTGTCTACTGGAACATGATCTATATGCATTTGAAGGCTTCTACAATGACATGATGGATAAAGAAATTTATAAAACATAAAAGTAAGATGGTTTACAATCCATGGACGAGGGGCCTTTTAAATATTAGACATCATGTTCAATGTTTATATAGATTGTCGTCTAGAAGGACAAGTTCTTATAATCATATTTTTTTGAGTTAATGATTGATATAAAATTAATTCACGTAATATTGACTGTAAAAAATAAAATGATAGTTGTGTTCGCCTAGATTATCTTCAAGCTATGACTTATGTTTTTTAAGAGCAGTTCTCAAGAAAGTTATTTACAATAAATGCTATCTGATAGCAAGAGTCATCTCCAGCTTCATGCCTGTGAAGTTATTTATTACTTTCATTTTCCAAAGGTGACTAATCATCAGAAGTTTCAGTAAGATATACCAATTACTAAACTCTACCTAGTAATCACATTCTCGAGAGGTTGGGTCTAGGGATTTCTATTTTTTAGAAAACTGACAGTAACTAATTCTGGTTAAGTTCAGCAAATACTCCATTAATAAAAACCCTCCTCAAGTTTTCTATTCTGTCTTTTCATAAATCAGACATATACAGTTGAAGATATAATTTCATTTTTACTTTAGAATAACATAAGTGCTGAATTTTCTAAAGTCTTGTGTATTGTTTTTTAAAATAGATTTTAACAAATTTCTACGAAAACAAATATGTTGTTCTGACATCTTTAAGTGTACTCTATAGGGCCTTGTTCCAAATCCAGCTTTGTTTCCCGTTCATCAGGAAAAGATCCATTGTACACATGTAGCATTTTAACTAAGATATACATCACTATGTTTTAATTTTGATATTTCTGATCTTACATACAACTTTTCCATATTAATACCTATGAGTGTGTGTGTGTAGGGTGTGTGTGTGTGTGTGTGTATGTGTGCACACACACCTTGCTCCTTGCTTCCTCTAGTTTGTATTTGTGTTGTTGCTGTTTGTTTTTGACTGTGGCCTTTTCTCTGTACCTCTCATGGCTAATTCATTCTCATTTTCCAGTTTTAGTTTGCTTTGTACTTATTGCTTCTAAATTTCATTAATGTTTATTCAGGAATATTCACTAAGTACTTTCTGTGTGTCAGATAACTGTTGTTTATGGGACACAAAGATGAGTAGAACTCCATAATTTATGCCAAAAAAGCTCTTACAGTTTAGATAAAATGAATAGCCTTATTTCTGCATTTTTTTTAAATTTAATTTTTAATTGATACATGAAGACTATACATAAATATGGGGTACAGTGTGCTTTTTTATATGTGTATGTACTGTGTAATATACAATTCACAAGGAACTTATCTATCTTTTCAGAATTTATCATTTCTTTATGGCAAAAAAACTTTCAAAATCTGTTTTCTAGCTTTTGTGAGATGTACACTGTTTTATCATCTATAATCAACCTCCTGTGCAATAGCCACATGGAAATTCTTTCTCCTACCTAAATACAACATATTACTTGTTAATCAACTTCTCAATTCCTCCGTCAACTCCCCAGGTTCTGGCATCTATTTTTTTTTTTTTTAATATTTTAAAATATTTTTTTAGGTGTAGATGGACCTTTTATTTTATTTCTTTATGTGCAGTACTGAGAATTGAACCCAGTGCTTCATGCATGCCAGGAAAGCACTCCACCACTGATTCACAACCCCAGCCCTCTAACATCTACTCTGAAGATAAGCTTTTTGAGATTCCACATATGAATGAAGGCATGCTATGTCTTTCTGTGCCTGACTTATTTCACTTAACACAATGTTCTCCAGTTCCATACAAGTTGTACCAAATGATAGGCTTTTATCTTTTTTATGGTTCTGTAATGTTCTATTGTGTGTGTATATGTACACACACATACACACATACACACACACACATATATATATACATATATATATCACATATCCTATATCCTTTATCCATTCATGAATTGATGAATGCTTAGGTTGTTTCCATTTCTTGGATTTTCACAATAACCTATTGTGAATAGTTGGTGCAATACAAATACACTTGGGCATGTAGTCTATCTTCAACACACTGATTTAATTTTGTCTTGATATGTAACTAGTGATAGATCTCTTAGCATTTTGAGCCCATCTGCTTTAAAGTATCCAGAACAGTACTTCCCCAAATTTTCATGTAAAAGTAAAGGTGATAAAAGGAAGTAGAAAATGGACCCTGGGATTTTCTCCTAGCTCTGTGGACTCCAGAACCTCAATCTGTTGATAATATCAGTATTCTTATAGTGCATTAATATCAGAACTCTGTCACACATCACCTACTGCAACACATTAAAAGACTTACCCCATTATATTTTGTTTCTTTCTTATTTTTTTGTGAAAGTTTTCCAAACATAATGATCAATTTTGCTATTTATTTTAGTAGAGGTTCCAAATATAATGCTAATTTTTCTCAATAAAAATAAATTTTAATATCCATGTCCATTGTTATGGCTCTTTTTTGGCAGCTTGCCATAAGTTTTTTCTATTTGTCTTCTCTTTAACACCTTTCTTATTTTAGACAAAGAGCTATTCTCTAAATGGTTTATCCATTAGCATTTCACACTTATCTTCTATATAGATATGATTGGAAGAGAGGGGTATGGAAATAAGTAAGATAGTAGAATGAATGGGACATAAGTTTCCAATGTTCATATATGAATACAGGACCAGTGAAACTCTACATCACATACAACCCAAGAACGGTATTCTAGTTAGGATAAGCTATACTCCATCCATGTATAAAATATGTCAAAATACACTCTATTGTCAAGCGTATGTAAAAAGAACACATAAAAATAATAGTAACAACTTTTTATTATTTAGCTGCTCCCATTTTCTCTGATCTTCATGTTGAAGGTCATGAGATTTAATAAAGTTTCCTTTCAGGTGTTCAACTAAGCAGAGAGGTCTCTACATCACTATTCAAAGGAATGAGTGCAAATAAACCATTTTAAAGAGATCAATCATTTGAAGCAAATTAACTTTTTAAGAATATAAATGGTGCTGTCTGGTAAAGTAGTTTTCCCAATGTTTTAGTCAGCTTTTTTGCTGCTGTGACTAAATGACCCAACCAGCACAATCATAGAGTTTGAGGGGTCAGGGTTTCAGAGGTCTCAATCCATAGATAGCTGGCTCCATTTCTCAGGGCTTGAGGTGAGGTTGAACAACATGGTGGAAGAGTGTGGCAGAGGGAAGCAGCTCACATGGTGATCAGAAAGCAGAGAGAGAGAGGACTCTACTTGCCAGATACAAAATATATACCCCATAGCCACACCTCCAATTAACTACTTCCTCCAGCCACACCCCACCTGCCACCAGTTAATACTCAGTTAATCTCATCGGAGACTCTCACAACCCAAATCATTTCTCCTCTAAACCTTCTTGCATTGTCTCACACATGAGCTTTTGGGGGACACTCACATCCAAAGCATAACACCCACCTTCAAACACTATTCTAAAAGCTATGTTACTTTCAAACATTTTATTTCCAGAGAATATTTATTCACCTACTCAGTATCAGTGTTTGAACAATACCATATACAATACTACTAAGAGTTAGGACAAGTGGGACCCAAAATAATCTTTTTCTTTTCATAACTGTAACTTTATTTTATCAGAATATAGGTCTATAGCCATGCTGAGTATGTGGCCACACGTTTCACTGCTCACTTTGACAACAGATTGACTTTTGCTGGAAATTTCTGTATTTTTCACTCAGGATTCAGGTTCTTACTCAGGATTCACTTTCTTAGAAGCTATGTACACTCAAAAAAGTTACAGACTAGCAGATGTTTTCATGTTAATTTCCAGGCTATGCTGCTGATAATAAGTTTATGTTCCAATAATTTATCTGTTTCAACACACATGGCAAAAATAAATTAAACATAACAAGATAAAGCCAAAAGACCAGGCCAGGCTTATTTAACCAAAACACAAACAAAATATTTCTACACCAAAAATCAAAGCAGCACCTACAGCTGCTGCAGAAGCTGAAAACTTCAGGGGGTTGGTGATTGGGTGTTCTTCTCTTAAATGGGGAAAGGGGGGTGCTTTCACAAAAATATTTATATCGGAGGATTGTTGTGACTTATTTCATTGGAAAAATAAAAAATCAAGAATGGAAGGACAGAGCAAAGGAGAGGGAAGGGTCACCAAACAAAACACTGCTGCCAATTTGGCTGAGGTATAGTATCCCGCCCACCAACCCACCAGAGGGAAAACTACAGATAGCTTAAAAACAAAACAAAAAAAAAAAACCTACAACTACAGTGGGAGGACACAGAATCATCGTCCCATACAGGACTTGAGCAAAACTGCCAACAGGTTCTGCAACTGGATCATCACATGCTCAATGTCACTGCAGCCCATTACAAGCCATTGTAAGTCCTGTAGAGTACACATGCAAAATGATTCATGTACAAGCAAGCAAAAAATACTAGGTAAGAAAAGAGTACTAGAGGGAGAGAAAAGAAGAAAGAAAGAGAATGCCTGCCACACAAATTAAATCCCAGTACCTTCCTTCTCAAATGCATCAAAAATCCAGTCCTAAGAAACATTACTATCAAAGTCCATATCAAAATGTGAATTCTCTCCAGATAACAGTAATTTATTGAATTACTTGATAAAGAAGTTCAGGTGATAAATGAGACATAACTTCCAATATAAAACAAATAAGGCATTTTGAAACCAAACAGACAAATTTAAAATTAAGATAAGTGATTTATCTCAAGATGAATTAGAATTTTCTAAGATTAAAAGGGGAACTTAGCAAACTAGAAGCTGACACAAAGGATCGTAGTTAGAATCTGTTTTTTCAGAGCAAAAAAAAAAAAGACTTTAAAATTAAGAAATTTAGAAACACAGAGGAGATTAATTTCTAAATACATATCCAAAAGCATTTAAAAAAATGAGATAAAGAAAACATAGGATAGCACTCCAGCATATTGGCACAAGCACCAACTTTATTAATAAGACTTCTGAAGCTCAAGAAATAAAACCATGAATCAACAAGTGGGATCACTTTAAATTAAAAAGCTTCTACACAACAAAAGAAACACGAGTGTGAAGAGAAAGAGTCTACAGCATGAGAGATCTTCATCAGCTACTTCTTTGAAAGGGGATTATTATCCAGAATCCATAAGGAACTCAAAAAAACTTAACATTAAAAAGAAGCTGGGTTCAGTGGTACATACCTATAATCACAGTGACTGGGTAAACTGAGTCAGGGGAATTGTAAATTAGACACCAGCAGTACATCTCAGCAATTCAGTGAGACCCTCAGTTACTTAGACTTAGGAAGAACTGAGGAATGAAATTGACCAGATTCATATATGAATATGAATGTTCATATATGAATCACCAAAGTGAATTCCACCTTTATTTATATCTATAAAGCACTGATCTTAGAAACAATAAATAAATAGAGAAGACACCCTTAGAGTAGAGAAAGGGGAATAGTGGGAGGAAAGAAGAGAGGGAAAGAGAAAGTGCTAGAGACTGAAATGAAGCAAATTATATTCCATGAAGGTATGATCATGTCAAAATGAACCCATTAGTATGTGTAACTATAATGTACAAGCATTTATAAAATGAAAAAAATGAATGAGTGAGTGTTTTGAAGAAATGCAATATTTGAGAGTATAATTGATATGATTTTTCTATAATCAAAGAATAGTAAGGGCTCTTAGTCTGAAAGCATTCTTAGAATTTTGGCCAGGATACTTTTTAAGCACAGATGCTTTGGAGAAGAACTAATGAATATACTGCAAAATAAACAGTCTAAATAATTTTAGAAAGAAAATAGGAGAAACAGAGTAGTGACATTCTTGTCATTGGCACAAATGGATGTTGAAACACTGATAGTAACAGTCAATATAGAATTTTATATTTACCCACACTTTCATTCATTTTAAAACATGAATTATAGCCCGGTGTGGTGGCGCACGTCTGTAATCCCAGCACTTGGGAGGCTGAGGCAGGAGGATCGCGAGTTCAAAGCCAGCCTCAGCAACTTAGCGAGACCCTAAGTAACTCAGTGAGACCCTATCTCTAAATCAAATACAAAATAGGGCTGGGGATGTGGCTCAGTGGCCGAGTGCCCCTGGGTTCAAGGTTCAATCCCCAGTCCAAAAAAAAAAAAAAAAAAAAAACATGAATTATAAGATCCAAGCCCATACAGACCCAAAATAAACAGTAACATAACCATCAAAGCGAAGCTATTACAATGTACTTTAAAAAAATTTTAAAAATAATAGCAACAGAATGATACCTTAAAAACAATAGGAATATAATTTGATTAAATAAATTAATAATTACTTGATAGGACAAATACTACTGATTGTTTTGTGTATGTCTTTTACCAAAATGATAAAGCTCTTAAAATGGGAGTGGTCAGAAAAGAATTAAAATAGACTAATTCTTGCAAAGAAGTATAAACTTAATAATTACAACTTTGTATAAGCTATTTAAACACTAATGCCTAATATTAAATTTAATGATTTTACAATACTACAGTCTATTTAAGAGTAAGCAATAAATATACCATGTATCACTCCAACCAATCAGATTCAATTATAGGGAACATGGAAAGTTTACCAAAATGAAAGAGAGAGAAGATGGGGCAAAAACTCCAAAAAATATAATTGACAATCCAAATCAGTAAATAGAAATAAAGAAAAACAATATCCATACCAAATCTCAGGAAATGTATATTCCCCCAATTTATATGATTCCTTTAGTAGATGAAGTCATGTGAGTGGGGCTCCCATGCTGGTAGTAGTGAATTTTTAAGAAGAGGAAGACAGACCTGACCTAGCAAGCCCCGTTTGTCTCACCATGTGATGCCCTGTGCTACCTTGGGGTGCTGCCAGGAGTTCCCATTAACAAGAAGAACCTCACTAGTTGTGGTCTCTTGGTTTGGGTCACTAGAACTAAATAAATCCTTATTCTCAAAAAAACAAAAACAAAACAAAACAAAATAAACAAACAAAAACCACATCTCTTCTTTTGTACTCATGCGCCATGTGTTCCTCACTACTTCTTCACTGAGAAGTTTTACTTCTTTTTGAGAGCCATCCCATCATTAGGGTTAGGCTGCCCCAGACTAATTATGTCATTCCTAGGTGATTAGTTATGTACAGTTCTAGGGTTTGATGTTAAGAAACCAATTTTGATTGTTGCAGCTTTACTTTTCCTCAGTACTAGTTGTAGCTATAAAGGTGTATTTTGCTTGCATACATATACTGGGAAATAGTACATTTATCAGGATCCTTCTGACTTTAGCCAATAGGTATAAATTAATTAATGGAAAGATAGTAATATTATATTTTTAAAAAATCCAGCTGTCTACTTCTTAAGCGATGCGATTCATATAACACCACAATAAAATATTAAAATCGAAAGAAGTGAAATAGGCATACTCTATAAAATCTTGTATTTATTAAATCTGCTCCTAAACCTGCTGTCATGAATCATATTTTTTTGCCTCTCCTTTCCTAATATTCACTGACTATTTACTATGTCATGCATTCTCCTACAAACTTTTTTTTTTTTGGAACTGAGGATTGAACTCAGGGCACTTGACCACTGAGTCACATCCCCAGTCTTATTTTGTATTTTAGTTAGAGACAGAGTCTCACTGAGTTGCTTAGCGCCTTGCCCTTGCTGAGGCTGGCTTTGAACTCATGATCCTCCTGCCTCAGCCTCCCGAGCCACTGGGATTACAGGCCTGCACCACCATACCCAGCTTCTCCTACATACTTTTTATACATTAATTTAGTAGTTATCTGAACAATCCAAAGACATAATTCTCTTTTATTCTTATAATTCTGATGTGGAAAATGAAACTTACCGGATCAGATTATTTGCTCATTCACCTAAATTAATGATTGAGTTGGGATAAGAACTCAAGAGTTGCTTTTTGTTTTGTTTTGTTTTGTTTTGTTTTGTTTTTGTAACACAAATAGTAGCCCAGAGAACCTTAGCAATTTCAAAATCAGATAAATCATAATTTAAGGTAAAATAATGGGATAATATTAAATTGAAATTTTAATAACATAAATGCTTCCATAAGAAAATATTGCTGCCATAATAAATTTGTATACATAATATAAAATGCTATAATAAACATCATTTTATCGCTGTAGCAAATTCCCAAGAAAATCACCTTGAAAGATGAATGATTTATTTTGGTTCATGGTTACTGAGGTTTTAGCCCATGGTCAGCTGGCTCCATTGCTTTGAGCCTGACATGAGGCAGAACATCATGGAAGAAGACATGGTGGAGAAAAGCTGCTTGGCTCTTCACAGCCAGGAAGTAGAACACAGAAAGGGCCAGGGACAAGAACATCCTTCCAGGGCATAGTGCTGTGTGACCTACTTCTTCCAACTAGGGCCATCTCCTGCAGTTTCCACTCCCTCCTCATAATGCCATCCAATTACTAATTCATCAGTGGATTAATTCATTGATAAAGTGAGAGCCCACATGATTCAATCACTTCCCAAAGGCCCACCATTGAACCTTACTGTATTGAGGAACAAGTCTTTAACTTGAGTCTTCAGGGGACACTTCATATTCAAACCATAACAATTGTTTTGAAACATTGTAAGAGAAACAGACATTAAATAAGAAAAAATACTTAGGTATGCAAAACATTGAATAAAATCAACCAACCTAACTATGTGTATGTATTATGTGTTCATGTGTGTCT
Source organism: Glaucomys volans (assembly GCA_020662805.1). Taxonomy (NCBI): domain Eukaryota; kingdom Metazoa; phylum Chordata; class Mammalia; order Rodentia; family Sciuridae; genus Glaucomys; species Glaucomys volans. The sequence continues at coordinate 187,601 of JAJEJO010001138.1, read as the reverse complement.
GAATATTCATTATTTTGAGTACTAATGGGAACAATTATGAAAATTGACTATGCATTGTATATAAGAAGTATATATAAATTTCAAGTAGTTGACAGCATGTTTACCACAAGTTCTCCTAGTTATTCTAAGTCAATTTTAATTGCCTGTGTTCCAATAAAACCTTAGTCATTACACCTGGAATTTGAATTTTATATAATTTTCATCTGAAATGATATATTCTTTTCTATTTTCTCTTATTCAGCTATTTACACATGTAAATAAAAAAATAACCCTCAGGTGATAACAAAAAACAGACTGAAGGCTACATCAGACACACAGGTCTTGGTTTGATGTACACTACTCTTTCTATTGATATCAAGGCTTTTATTTTCCCCCTAAAAAGTGCTGATGTTAATATGTAATATATAAGGGATACAGGTCTAATAATTTGGTTCCTGAAAAATTTCTATGTGAACAGAGATGATTGCATAGAGCTCCTATTTATATTGTTTCAATTCACATTATTCTATTGAAGTTTACTAAACATGCCTTGTATTTCTATATTTTGGATAATGATTTAAGATGATAATTTATCTCAGAAAGTTCATATTTGACTTTCTTCATTTTTAGCTGCCAAAATCTTTTTTAAATCTAATTGAATAATTCTTTTTTAATGTCTTGTTTTATCTTTCTGAGCACTAGCATTCCCTTTTCTATACCACTGAATTTTATATTCTGATAATTATCTGCCTTGTCTCATAACCCAAAATTTTCTTGGTATAAATTGCAGTGAAGGAAAGAATTTTAAACAATGTTTAATAATATTTTAGTGAGTATGTGATGATCTTTCATAGCTAATGATTTCTGAGTCCTCATTTATTTCTTCACAAGTATTTCTTACACTTTGGCTCACATTTGTATTGTAGAAAAGGCTATTTTTTCCTATTTTCATCTTTATGTGGTGATTTTATTTATTTTCCAACATAGGAGATTTTTATAATATAACCTACTATAATATAATATAACCTAATATAATATAGGTAATATATAGATAATATAACCTAAAATACACTTGAAAATGTTTTCATTGAAAAGTTAGCATATCTACAAGTTATCAATACTAGTATTGCTTTATTCATTGTTTATATATGTTAGTTGGATTCTGCATGGAAATTGATATTTCTTTGAAGATCCTGGACTTTTTTATAGTTTTATTTTTCAGCTTGTCATTTTTCTAAATAAGAAGTTCAGTTTTTATGTAGTCTAGTAAAGGTATGTTTTTTCTCATTAATTCTATTTTGCATTTTTATTGCCAATTTAACATATTTACATTGGTATGTGCAGCCATCCATTAGCAAACTATAAACCTCAAATGAAACCATATTAAAAATTAAGGGACATTTGGCAAGTACAAAGAATTCATTAGTTTTGATGCTTAAGCATTTATTTTGCTAATGATAATTATGTAAACAAAGTAGTCTGCTAATTTAATGGAAGTTATATAAAAGTGAAATATAAACCCAAATTATTTAACCTCATTTTCATATCAACTATTTCTTTCCTTCTTTTATTTCTCAATTGTTTTAGTCATTTTTCAAGAGGTAAACTCTAAAAAAATAATGCAACAACTAAGTGTAAAGTGTATCCAGAATAATAAAAATGTCCCTTTATTTCCAATATAACTACAGAAACTTTTGACTAATCTTAATTCATGGACACCTAGGAGCCTTGGGGACCTTTTCAGGGCATCTGTGAGATCAATCCTCAGCTCTGGGAAAACAAAACCTATTTTCATAATAATATTAGCATGTGCATTTTTGCTCTGTTGACATTGAAAAAACAATGATGGACGAAAATTGCCATCCTGGATTACTGAGGTGATAGCCAACTGCACCTGAAGTTTCTTTGCAGTTCACTTTCATACACCCAACACCTAAAACAAACTGCCAGATTTCTAAATAATGGCCTGGAGGAAGCAATAAATGCAGTAATTCATTATGACTTGACCTTTAATTACACATTCTTTTATGAGTCTTTGTGTCAAAATGAGAAGTATACAAAAGTTGTAAAAAGCCCTTCAGTACTTAAGTATGTCCTTGTTTACAGAAGTTGCTGTGGTGTGGGGTTAAGACCACACATAGTAGCTACTAAGAGCAGACAGTGCACATCTCTTGCCTACTTCATATTCACAGACATCACTATGGTGACTTATAATCAGTCACAGTAGTATTTACACTACAGAATTTGGCAAACATCCAAACACAAATCATAACCTAATTATCATGACTTTGATATTTAAAAAAAGATGGGCAACAATAAATGTTAGTAAGGATAGAGCAACTGAAACATACTTGCTTGGCAAGAATATAAAAGAGTAAAATGATTCTAAAATATGTTGGTCAGTTTCTTACATAAGTAAACACATATCTATGCTGTGATCACAATTTCATTTCTGGGTTTTGTTTTTTTTTTTTTCTCCAAGAAGGATGAATACAAACTTCCACAAAAAGACTTGTTCAGGAATGTTTATTTTAGCTTTGTTCATAATGGTTAAAAACTTGAAACATCATATGTGTGTGCGTCCTTATGAACATATATTTTGCCATATTCATATACTTGTTAATGGGTTGTAGCTCAGTGCTAGAGCACTTGGCTAGCACATATGAGACACTGGTTTCCATCCGCAGTACCACATAAGAATAAATAAATAAAAGAAGGGCATTGTGTCCATCTACAACTTAAAAAATTTAAAAATAATAGTATTCAGTAATACAATAGAATACAATATTGATAGACAACATAGATAAGTTCCAAAAAATTATGGTCAGTAATAGTATGATTTTCTTTACACAAGTTTCAGACATAGGCAAAACTGATCTGCAGTGATAAAAACATAGTAGTGGATACTCATAGGTGGGAGGGCATTCTCCTCCTATCAGAGGTTCTACTTTCACCTGTTTTGATTCTTCAATATTTACATAAGATTTCATTTAAAGAGAACATTCCATAGCTAATAAAATTTGAAAACTATGATAATAATATTCAATTAAATTGTGTGAGCAGATTTTTTAACACAAATAGAGCTCAGAATTCAGGAGACTAGAATAGGAAAAGTTCTAAGAAGCAAATATTTATCTTTCAAACTATTAGGAAATCACAATTGCCAAATATGCTGGATAAATGAGCTTGTATGTTATTATATATTAAAAATAAATTGTTTAACTTCAGAGAGAGAGAGAGAAGAAAAGCAAATGTAACTGATTTTATTCCTTCAGCTTTGTAAAATTACACAAAATTAGAATTAAGATAAGGGTCAATTTCACTTAGCATGATATTCTCCAACTCCACCCATTTACCAGCAAATGCCATAATTTTATTCTTCTTTATGGCTGAATAATATTCCATTTTGTATATATACCACAATTGCTTTTTACATTCATCAATTGAAGGGCATCTAAGTTGGTTCCACAATATAGGTATTGTGAATTGAGCAGCTATGAACATTGATGTGGCTGCTTCACTGTAGTATGCTGATTTTAAGTCCTTTGGATATAAATCGAAGAGTGGGATAGCTGGTCAAAAGGTGGGTCCATTCCCCCATTATTGACTATTTCCTTAGATGAGAAAAAACTTTTTAGTTTGAATCCATCCCATTTATTGATTCTTGCTTTTATTTCTTGCACTCTGGGGATCTTGGTAAGGAAGTCTGGTCCTAAGCCAACATGATGAAGATTCGGGCCAACTTTTTCTTCAATTTAGTGAAAGATCTCAGATCTAATTCCTGAGAATTGAGTTTGAGTTTCATGCTATGTGAAATAAGCCAAGCCCAAAAAAACAAATGCCAAATGTTTTCTCTGATAAGTGGATGATGGTACATAACGATGGGGGTGGCATGGGGGAGGCAAATAAAGAATGGAGGAACTATGGATGATGTAGAGGAACGTGGGGCAGGAGGGGGTGGGGGAAGGAAAGACAGTAGACTGAGAAAGATATTATTACCCTATATACATGTATGATCACAGGAATGGTGTGAATCTATATTGTGTATGACTATAGAAATGACAAATTGTACCCCTTTTGTGTACAATGACTCAAAATGTAGTCTGTAAAAATAAAAATTTCAAGAAAATGTCAAAATACATTCTGCTGTCATGTATAACTAAGAAGAACAAATTAAAAAATTAAGACAAATGGAAGATCTATATACACATTGTTTCCATGTAGTACAATGGTTAATTCCCTTGTTTTAATATTGTACTCTATTTATGTGCAATGAAACTATTATTGGACACTGTGTTAAAGGTGCCAGGGGCCTTTCCATCATACCCATGCAACTACCTGTGAATATGTAATTACTTCAAAACAAAAAGTTGTTTTAATTTTATGCTTATATAAAATAAAATGAGGAGGTTACAAAAAAAGATATGATCAATAATTTAAAATGAGACCAAGAAATACACATAGCCAAATACACCATGGTTTATTTAAGAATCACTATCAGTAAGCATTTTACTGAGTAAGTGAATTGGATGGCAGTAAATGCTTTATCTGCTTGATATTTTTAGCAGATATTCATGTATAAAATCAATACTAGAGATACCACTTTGGTGATCTCCTAATGTCACTTAATGTTCTCTTTTATGTGTTATATCTCCACATAAAATTTATTTTACAACTACATTGTATACCTAGCTAAACTTGACAGAGATTGTTAGCATCATTGTATTCTTTCTGTAAGATTATTTTGCTCTGAGTTGAGTTGTTATTTTTTCTTTTTTTTTTTTTTTGTCTGCAGTTACTTTGCTCTGTGCTTTAATGAAAGCCATGCATCATTGCATTAAGTGAAGTAAAGCACTGGATAAAATAGGACATTGCTATTAACCTCTAACATTAGTGTGTAGGGAGGCAGAGACAAGTTTAATAACTCAGAAATAAAATACTCAAAGTGTAATTACCTAAGCCTGCTTCACCCTGGCACATTAACATAGGGTAATAAACTCGAGTCTATTTTCAAAGAGGAATGAAATCATCGTCAATAATCAATTGTGTCCATTTTATGGTTTATGAAATGATTGGTCTTTTAAAATAGGGTCATCGTTTGATGTTTAACTTTTGTGAAATGATGCAGTGTTTTATTGCTACATAAAGCAGACTTTAGACTGCAAATTTAAATTCAGTAGTTTTCAAAAATGTCTTGTTTTGTGAAATATAACTCATTCCAAATATCTTTTCTAATTTGTATTATATGTCAATTTTAAGTTTTGAGGTTATATGAAGGATGGCAATAAAATTCTTACTTCCCAGACTGCACACAAATGGTGATATACTAGCATGTAAATTTAATTGTTTAATGCATCAATGTCTTACATAAGTATAAAAAGTATTTTGTGACCAAGTGGTGCCTTTTGATAAGAAAGACAGAAGAAAACCATTTGCTGTTTACTCCTTGAATTCATTTGACTGTTTATGTCTTCCTTTGTCATATAGTTTGTTTTTTGTAAAGAATATGAAATATAATTGAAGTACATGTCACTTAAATTAGATAAATAATAACTACCAATAAGGTTTACTTTTGATGATGACAATGAAATGGAAGATTAATAGGAACATTGAGTGACTACAAGAAAAAATATTTGAGAAACCCAAAATATATTTTCACTATCTCAGAACACATTTGAAACACTGAATATTTCTAAAAACCGTTTAGGAAAGTTAAGGTTTTAGCCCTAACTGAAATTAGGTAGTGGACCCAAAGAAACTTTATACAGATTTTTATTTACAAGCAAATCATTATTTGGCTCTCCTATGAAATTATTTGGAAATACAACCCTAAAGGCAAAAAACTGAAAGTATGTATTCTTGAGTCATGAGCATGAAGATGCTGATGATTGACATATGTGTCCTTTCTAAGAGTTAAATTTTTGTGAACACATTCCCATTTGCATTTATAGACCATTTCATGATTATTTTATAATTCTTAAATTATTATTTATTTATAGGAATGTCAAACAAACAAAAATGTCTAGCAATTAGATAGATTATCTGAGTAACCATTCTGACAGCCTGAGTTGTCAACAAATTGTTAGGCTCTGCCCATTCATAGGATCTGTCAAATTGTGTAAGGAAAGATTGGGCACAGATGTAAATCAGCATTAAAAAGTATGTTTTCTGGGTGGTACTATCAATGAACCTTAAGAAAACATGTACTAATGGTAGAAAACTTACTCTAGGTCTTTTAGGAAGATGATAAGATTTAATACAAAGGGAGGGAGGTTCTCCATGGACAGAAATTAACTCACAAATCTATTCCAGAAGTCTTCTAAAGAACAAGCATATCTGAGACCAAAGGAACCATAGTAAAATGAAATCTGTCATAGAAACAGAGCTGACCTCTATGCCCGTTGATTTTGTTCATCCATGAGGGTGAACAACACTTACAAAGGCTAAATGCAAAGTTTAAATGCAGGGTAGGTTGAAAAATTGGTTTTATCTGTTTAATATTATTATGGTTTCAAAGGTGAAGGCATGTTTTGGAACTGCTTTGTTTGAAGTATGGGTGCCACAAAGTAGAGGGTGCAAAAAATAGAAAAGAAAACAAATTTCATTAGGTCAGAAATTCTACTGATAAATCAGAAGAGCAAAAGTCACGTTGTAAAATTGTGGAAGAGTCAGGAAAAGTAAACTCCTTCCAAGTTTATGCTAGAAAGCCTTGTGTACATTTCATTGGAACTTGGCAGTGATTTGAAAAAAGTCCCAAGTGGCAGAAGTGTTAGATATTTTCAGTGGTGTGATTTAAACCCTGGATTTAGAAGTGCTTGGAAAGACAAGTACTAATAAGGCACATGACCCCTTCTTGCTCCTAAATTTTAAAAATGATTTTTATAATCTTGTTAAGCAGAAACTTGTGTGAGTGGTCCTGCCATGAATTAGATGAAATGAAATTATGTAGAAGAAACTTTTCTAAATCAACAAGTGACACCAAAGTTAATTAACAGCATGGAAATTGAATGACTTATCAAAAACTGCTATAAATTTTAATGAGCTGATGACAGATTTGTTATTGGTACAATTTGCTCAATTACAGAGGGAGAATGAGACCTAATATGATTTACTATTTCAAAATTATAAGAAGGTATTGTTTATTAAATATATGGCTTCATAAACAACTTTTATTAATTTAGTTGATCTTTTGAGACTGGAAAAGCATAACCACAAACTTTAGTATTACTATTATTATTTTGCCATTATAATTGTCAAATTTAGTGATTTTATATTCTTGAATTATCATATAATCAATGCATCTAAGGATGAACTTTCACAGGCCTTTGTATTCTGGTCTTAATGGTGTGCAGAATCTATGCCTTTCTTTTCTTTTCAATTATTATTATTTTGCCCTTGGTTTATAATAAAGTCTTCAATAATTATGGTGAAAGATTGGCAGTTTCCAAAGTCAAATGTAATTCTAAAATGGAAGTTATTATAGTCTATTTAAAATATCTATAATAATGGTCATCATTGTGATATGTTAAAGCTATCAAATGCCTGTAATCCCAGCGGTTAGGGAGGTTGAGGCAGGAAGATCACGAGTTCAAAGCCAGCCTCAGCAAAAGCAAGGTGCTAAACAACTCAGTGAGACCCTGTCTCTAAATAAAATACAAAATAGGGCTGGGGATGTGGCTTAGTGTTTGAGCACGTCTGAGGTCTATCCCCAGTAGCCATCCCTAGAAAAACCATCAAAAAAGCTTATATTTCTATAAATAAATCAGATTGAATAAAATAACATGTGTACACTCCATCTTTATGGGAATTTATCACTCTAAGGTAGTTTGGACATATCAATTTAGAAGGTCAGCGGATTAGACAAAGGGTAATGAAGGGAAAGGAGGGGTGAGAGGAAAAAGTGTAATGAATGTCACCTAATTTTCGTATGTACATGTACAAATATACCACTGTGAATCGCACCATCAGGTATATTCATAAGAATGGAATTCTAATTAGATTAAGATATATGTTATGCTTGTATAATTATATCAAAATGGATTCCGCCAGGTGTGGTGGCGCACACCTGTTATTCCAGTGGCTCAAGAGGTTGAGGCAGGAGGATCTCGAGTTCAAAGCCAGCCTCAGCAAAAGTGAGGCGCTAAGCAACTCCGTGAGACCCTGTCTCTAAATAAAATACAAAACAGGGTTAGGGAAGTGGCTCAGTGGTAGATTGCCCCTGAGTTCAATCCTGGTACCTCCCCACCCACCAAAATGAATTCTACTGTCATGTAAAACTAAAGAAAACCAATAAAAATTTTAAAAAATGTACAACTTTTAAAAAACATTTTTCCTGCATCTGAATTGAGATGATACTGGTTTAATTTCTATATATATGTGCATTTCACTGTAATAAATCTGCATTTAAAGTTATGATAATTTTACAACAGCTAAATTGTATTATGTTCATATTACATGGTGATGAAATTCAGAACAGTTGCCTCTGTTATGCAATATTACAAAAATAGTGTATACCTTTAAAATTTAGAAAAAAAATATTCTTTTCCCACTATTTAATGTAATAAAGATCCAATTAACATCTTAAATAAGCACCATCATTGTTTCCATTCCTATGTGTGGTACCATGAAAGTGTCAAAAAATGACTTTAGATCTTTAAGATCACCTGTGTTGAAACTATCTTTATCCCTTCAAAGTTCAGGTTCTAGCCAGGCACTTGATGGGCTGTTACCATTTCTACTCTGCAATGTTCTGATCTCAAAATGTCTTCCTCCACAAAGTATATGAAATGTTCACATGCCCCCAAATTACCTCCTACATGGCCACAGTTCCACCTGTTATTTTTTTCATGATTTATGGTAATTCCATTCTATCAGTTGCCTGGGTGACCTTCAATACATACCCAGATTTTGGCCTTATTTCTCCAGTACACTTTCAAAGCACTTCCATTTTCTGTGTCCTGGGTTATTGCAATAACTTCCTTGCTGATTTACTTTCTTATGTCCAACTTCATATTCTCCCTACCAAAATTGGTTACTGTTATTCTCAACATGGAAGTCATAGAGATTCATCCATGTGTTACTTTCTAAAAACCCTGTATTGGCTTTGTGTTTGTTTGTTTTAATTCCTTTGGGGTTAAAACAAAGGCCTCTACTTATCTTAGGTAAAGTTAGTCAAAGTCCATATTATCTGCCTATAGTTATTGTTTACCACTGACTTCTCATCCCTCCATTTTATCTGTTCATCTTTTCTTAAGCATACTAGGTAATTTTTTTCAGTTTCTATAAATTAAACATTGCTTTAATTGTAGATGGACACAATGCCTATATTTTATTTATTAATTTTTATGTAGTGCTGAGGATCAAACCCAGTGCCTCCCACTGGGGTTTGATGAAGCAAATGCTCTACCACTGAGCTACAACCCCAGACCTCAAGTTCTTTCTTTAGTTATCCCTTGCTTACTTCAGATTCCATATTTATAATTTCAGTCCCTCTCCTCCCTTCTGTACCTGTCTTCTGGTATAATTTTTTATTTGTAAACTTATTTATTTATCTTATTGGTAAACCTCCTTTCCTCAAGTGTAGACACTTTAAGGAGTCAGGGAGTTTTGTCTGTTCTGTCTGTGTTCTATAAAATCTGGAATAGTGACATTCCGTGGTAGCTGTTAAATAAATATACATAAGTTAACAAATATATTAAGTAGCATAAAGTCTTTGTCTTATGATTATCTAGGCAGTCAGATGATGGGAGTAAGGAAAAATAAAGAAGGTTGCTATGGGAATCCTGATTCTCCTCCTCTAAAAGGTGCATGAAAAGACCTAAGGAAATTGTACTGCATTGTAGGAGGTCTATCTTGTTTCAGGATGGGGTATGGCTAGTAAACATCTCCAGTCAAATTAGGCTTGTACAAGGTTCATGTATATTGCAAAATGTAGGGATTGTCAAAGAAAGTCACAGCTATAAACAGAGGGCCTTTAAATAACTGCTATTGATAATTTGGGTAATTACTAATATTGGGCAGCCACATTAGAACATTACTTGCAATATGCTATCAATTTTTATTCCACTTTCATCACTATCTGTGAAAAGAGTCATGGATGTACATGACCTGTTCCACATGTGCTATATGAGATACTGTCAGCTTGGTGACCTAGCATTGATCAGTTAAGTGCACCATACATTTTATGCATGATGTAAGGTTCAGTGGGTGAGAGTGCTTACAAGCATAGCACAGTGATTGTTCTCACCTTAATTTTTGTCATATTGTAATACAGGCTACATACTGATGTTCTGTATGTATCATTACCAACGTTCTAGCAGGGAGAAGACCACCAAAGGCAGGAGACTATACATAAAATCAGAAGCACACTGTGAGAATAAAAATCTCACTTCTTATCACATGTCCTGTGGGGCTACCCAGATTTGTCTCACATTATTGCTATCCTCTGGGTACTGTGGACTCATTAAAAATTATTTACATCAATTATGATTGATTCTAGGTCACAGTGGCTGCCACAGTAGTGTTTGGGAATTGGGGGTGGTTGATTAAATCTATAATATGTCTTCTCCTCAGGCCAGAGTTGTACATATTTGTATGCAGTCGTTGGAATTGTTATCTCCTCTTGAAGATGAGAAAGACTGTTGATTCTTGTTCCAGAATTATGAGTTCATTAGGATCCAGAGGTTGCATGTTATTGTCATTATGTGACTTCTGGGCAGGGGAGGGGAGAGAGGGAAAGGGCCCTGGTGTGGAAAAGTCAGTATCTAAGTTCATGTTGGTCCAGGTATCATTGATCTGAGCATTCACTTTCATCAGTGCAAGGCACCATATAAACTGCTCACTATTCTCAAATAACAGGGTAAGCAAAAGAAGAGCAAACTCTTCTGAAAGGATGGGAGAATTATTGCATTTCTCACCATCAGGTAAAGAAGTGAGTGAAAATAAGAACACCTTCGAAGGCAAGGATGAAAGGATTGTTTTGCTTTGTTTTGCTGTGTTCATCTCTCATTTAAGTAGAATCCACACAGTGGGAAGTTTTTCCATCCCAAAGGGAAAGGTAAAGGGCACCATAAGTATATTTTTAAAATTATCTGGCAATGCGTGAATATTTTCCCAATGAGTCAGAGACTTTTTATCACAGAGAGAAGCTATGCTGTTGGCCAGTGGACAGCGCTCATGTCCCCCATTCCTTGTTATACAGGATAAACAAGTTTCCCATACAAGCAAAGGTATTTAGGGAAAGAGTGGCACTGCACTCATTATTAGTATCATCTCATGTATTTAGCCAAATTGAGACTTCTCACTAAACCACTTACAGAGCTTGGTTTAAGAGCATAGGGATAAAATTTTTCATAAGATTAAAAACTCGTTGAGTGTCCAATGGATCTTTGTATTATTTCAAAAAAAATGTTGGAGGGAATGGTACCCAAATATGAAATGATTAGCAGCTAGCAGTTGCCCATGATTTTGATGGCTTAAAAGAAGTTATACTGATATCTGCACCAAAAAATATACATGTCAAACAACAAACCTGTTAGGTTCCTACTGGTAATTACATTGTCAGTATTACTATATGCACTAGGAACTAAAGTGTTTCTGCTTTGAATTTGTTCGGAATGTGTTTTGATTTGCTAAATTATGTTAGAATTTTCTTTTCTTTTCTTTCTTTCTTTCTTTCTTTCTTTCTTTCTTTCTTTCTTTCTTTCTTTTTTTTTTTTTTTTGGTACTGGGGATTGAACCCAGGGGCACTCCACCACATCTCTGGCCCTATTTTGTATTTTATTTAGAGACAGGGTCTCACTGAGTTGCTTAGGGCCTTGCTAAGTTGCTGAGGCTGGCTTTGAACTCTCGATCCTCCTGCCTCAACCTCCCAAGTGCTGGGATTACAGGCGTGCACCACCGCGCCTGGCTAGAATTTTATTTTCAAAAGTAAAATTCCACTTCCAATAATACTTTTACTGACATTCACAAAAGAATGACAAGCAGAGCCATAATTTACAAATGTGAACTTACCATCAAATTAGCCTGTTCCCAATACATGTACTATCCTTTGTTCAGCATGTTTATCTTACATATGCCATGCAAATGGAAGATTAAATATCACCAGCCATTCATTGATTTATGATGGATTGACTGCTTTAAAAATTGTTATATTAAAGAACCTCACCCCCTCATCATTCTTATTAGGCATTAAATTGTTTCTGTTTTGTGACTCTTATGTGATTATTTATTTGCATATTTTATTCATATGCCTTAGTTTTCCTTTGAAATATTCCTAACAATGCAACTATTGAGTTAAGCTTCTTTTAATTTTTTTAAAACTTCTGATTCATAATAGCTGAGAGCTCTTCCAAAACTTGCAATTTACACTTTTATCAGTAGCATAGATGGTCACCTTTTTGTATTAAAAGGCAGTTATTTTTGGTGTTGAGAATTGGTTTAAATCTGCATTTCATTGTTATAATTTTCAGCTTCTTGCTCACTAGTTTGAACTCATATATATTATGAATTGGCATATCAAAATTAGTCTTTCATATATTTGTGAGGCATTTATATTTTTATCCATTTAATGTATTTTACAATTTTTAACTTTTGCAATTATGCTACTGTTGAGTCTTTGATATACAGAGTACATTTTTTCATTTGGCCAAATCAAAAACATATTTTTTGACTGATTTCACAATTTTGTTTGTTTGGCTTGTTTATTTTATAAGTCCTTCTTTCAACTGTGTCTTTTCTCCTAATAAATACTCTAAATACTCAGAGATTAGAATTTTTTTAAGGCATGTCTGATTATAGGCATTGTCTTTCTGGCTGTGTTGCCTTGAAAATGAGTTCAGATCACCTCACTTTTTCTCCACTTTCTGGTGGTTTCCCTTTGCACTTTGACCAGGGAAATGTGCTGGGAACCTATTGTCTCTGAACTCATCTTCTGCCTCCCTCAGATCCACATGATTTTGCCCCAGTCACCCTTACTTTCTTGCTATTTCTAGAACAGGTGGACACATTCCTTCCTAAAGTTTTTCTGCTTGTCATTCTGTTTTCCTTGCAGGGTTCTTTGGACAGATCATCTCTTGACTAGCTTCCTTGCCTACTTCAGTTCTTAACGTAAAGATAACAATTATTTTGGTGAAGTTTTCTTAATACACATTTGAAATCCCATATCACCCTTTCTCCTGGTTCATATCTGAAAACACCCAGCCTTGCTGGTATGTGACATGCAACTATCCTTCCCTGTCTGGGCGTTGCCTTTGACCTCCTCTCCAGTAGAATACAGGTGTACTCTGTAGGTACTCAAATACTCGTTGATTTGGTGAGTATTATCAAATGTCACCCAGTAAAGTTTGCATTTTGTGTAAATGAGAACTTTAATTATTTATATTTTCTCTGTGTTTTAGGTTTCTTTCTTATGGTTGTTATATGTGTTAAATAATAAAGGATAACAGTAATGATTTTATATTGAGTGATGTTAACAGCTAACAATTTCTGAAGTATTATCATGTGCCAGAAATAATTCTGAACATTTTGTATAACATTTCATTTATCCCATTCAGCAACTCTATAAGGAAGTCATTATTAACCTTATTAACATATACACTGAAACCATGAGAATTTAAGCAACTTGACCAGAATTTCACAATGATAAAGTGGAAAACTTCCCCAGGATTATGTTTTAAGAGTCAAGCTTGCACTTTTAACCACTTACATACTCTTCCTGACTCTAACTGGGAGTTCTCACTTCTAACAAAGCATAAGCCTTTTTTGATAAAATTATTTTAAAGGACTTGGTTTTCCTAAATATCAACATAATGTCTCAATCATTCTGTAAGAAGGAATAAATTTTTTTTTTTTATAAAGGAATACATCTTTAGGAAGTAAAATGACTGGAAATGACTGGTGACCATCAGGTGACAGTCAAATGCATATTTATAGTATGAATATTTATGACATTGTTAGAGGTTATGTGCTGATATAATTGCCATATTGATATTACTGGGTTTACATATGTCATTTTTACATTGGTTTTCTACATACTTCATCTATTGTGTTCCTTTTCTATCTGCCTTCTTTTGGGTTAATTTGGGATGTTTTGTGATGCACTTTATGTTCTTTGTTGCCTTTTTACTTTTAAACTAATTATTTTTTGTTATTTAGCCATTCAGGGTTATTCCATCATGTTTATAAAATACATTCTAACATCACAGTAAACCTTCAATTGATATTATGTCAGTTTGCATCTAGTAAAATAAACAATTATACACTCCTTGCTATGGTTTAGAAACACAGCATCTCCCCAAAATTCATGTGTGAGACAATGCAAGAAAGTTCACAGGTAAAATGATTGGTATATGAGAGCCTTAGCCTAATCAGTGCATTAATTCACTTGAATGGATTACTAGGGTGGTGACTGTAGGTTGGTTGGGTATGACCAGAGGAGGTAAGTCATTGGTGGATTGTTTTGGTATATCTATTTTGACCCTGTTGAGTAGTGCTCTCTTCCTCTGTGTCCTGGTGGGATGTCCCCTTTCTCACACCCTTCTTTCATGATATTCTGCCTTTCCTCTGGCCCAGAGCTATGGAGTTGGTTGTTTTGGGACAGAGAATTCTGAAACTGTGAGCCTCAAATACACTTTACCTTCTGACGAAAACACTTCTATTTCCCACTACCAGTTCTATTGTATACATGTTTTAATGTGATAAAGCACATCCTGGTGTCATTGTTTGGCTTTAAAGAGTCATTTATGTTTTAAGGAGATTTAGAAAGGAATGCATTATAATTACCTACATAGAATAAAATTATTTTTTTCTTTTTATTCCTTTATATAGATTGTACATTTTCATTTTGTAATATAACATTTTCTTTCCTTCTGGAAAGCTTCTCAGAAGTTTGTCTATTTTAGGTTCACTGCTGCTAAATTGATACACCTTTATCTGCGTGTCTTTATTTCAGCTCTGTTGTTTACAAATGGTTTAGCTAGAAATAAAATTATAGTTTGACATTTTTCTTTTCTTTTATTCCTTTCACTGCTTTGAAGGAATCTCCCCCACTGCCTCCTTGTTTGCAATTTTTCAAGTGGAAGTTTGCTGACTTTCTTATCTTTCTTCTTCTGTATGTTATGTCTCCTTTTTCCTCTGGCTGATTTCAAGAGTTCATTTTTATCACTATATTTAAGCATTGAGGTTTTGACATGCCTTGGGGTAGTTTTATACATGTTTCTCATGCTTGTAGTTTATTGAGTTTTAAGGGTTCATACTTTTTATTACATTTGGAAAACTTATCTGTAATTTAGTGAATTATGTATTTTTTTTCCTGTCCTTCACTCTCTCTTTTTCCTGGAATTTACTCCACATGTATTAGACCACTTAAAGATTTTCTAGAGCTTACTCTGCTTATTTTTAATTGAGTATTTTTTATTATTTCTGCAATTTCTACTGTTATTTCTACAGTTCTACCAATCTTTAGTTGGCAGTATATAATCTGCAAATTACTCATATTAAGTCTATTTTCCCTCATTAACTTTATTTTTATCTTTCTACATTTTATACAGGTATATTTATATCTTTTTGTCTCTTGAACATGTAAAATTTTTGCTTTTCCTTTTTGAACATATTGAATGTTATTATAATAAATAATTTAATGTCCCTGGCTGCTTAATTTCATCACTTTTCCATTTTTGGATCTGTTTCTATTAATTAATGTTTCTTCTTATTATGGGTTATATTTATAGATTTTTTGCACACCTAGTAATTTGTTTGGATTCAGCCTAATATGAATTTGTTTTCTTGAATTCTGAAAATGTTTTTATATTTATATTCTTGAACTTTGTTTTAAGACCTAGTTAAGCTACTTAGGAAGAGTTTGATTATCTTGAAGACTGCTTTTACACACTGTTAGGCAGGAGCAAAGCATCCTTCAGAGACCATACCTCCCACTATTGAAGCAATATATATTTTTAAGTACTTTAGCTGTTGTCCTGAATTATAACATTTTCCACTCTGACTTATACAAACTCAAACTAATACCTACTCTGTATCATCTGCAGGAATTGTTCCTCCTGTATCTTTCATATGGTCTTTCCATGGGATTTCTTCACATTTCTTTCTAGGGATTTTCTTCACATTGATGTTTATTGCTCAACTGAAGACACAGATATTGCACAAGTATGGATGTCTCTGTAACTTTCTCTTCACTGATTCTCAGTCTTGTGAAGTATAGTTGTTTTCTTCTGACTGAACTCAGAAAGGTTGCCGGAACTTCCTGTATGGTCCTTCTCCGAGATCATAACCTAGAGACTCTCTCTCAATAAGAGTCTGAAGAAATCACAGGGCCTGGATCCTTGGAATTAATGACTGTCTGAGGTCCAAGGTCCTAAAACAGTTGTTTTATATACCTTGTTAAGTTTGAGAAGTTGGTTGAAGCAGGAGGGAAAATCAGATCCATTTTATTCATCTTTTCCTATAGCATAAATAAAAAAGTTATGTTTAAAGCAATGTTAACTAATGATTAGAGTTAATATTTGGCCATTCATGTTGCACAAATAACATAAAAGGTAATAACAGGTTGAGTATCCCTTAGCTGAAGTACTTCAGAAAAATAGTGTTTTTAGACTTTGGATTTTTTTCAGATTATGGAATATTTTCATGTACATAATGAGATAACTTGGGAAAGGTATTCAAGTTTGAATATAGTATTCATTTGTGTTTTACACATACCTGACACGCACAACCCAAAGGAAATTTTGTGCAATATTTTCAGTGTGCTGTGTTCTGACTGCAGTCCATCACATAGGACAAGGTGTGGAATTTTCCACTTGTGACATCATATCGACACTCAAAAAGTTTGATATTTAGTGTTGTTTCAGATTTTGGATTTTTGAATGAGGAATGCTCAACCAATACTATTTTTCAAAGCTGCTTAGTCGACTCAAAAAAGTTCCAGTTTACTTGGACCCTGGACCCTATTAACTTTTGGATGTTAAAAATAAATAAATAAACAAACAAAAACACTAAGATGCTTTCAGCAATTAATTTAATTGATTAATTTGCTGAATCCAGTTTTATAATGTTCTAAAACTCAGATAAAAGAAGCAAAACTATATTTTTGTCATTTTCTCTAATGGTTAATTGACTCTAGTAGACTTTGTATAGAAAGTGGAAACTGGTTATATTATGTGCCAAATTTATTATTTAAATTCTGTATATTAAAATATATCTCATACATATTGTTGACAAGTGAACAAAGTTTAAAAATAATGTAATATTCAGAAAATCCAGCTTCAGAGCAAGGGACAAAAGATTAGAAAACATCAAACAATCAAATAGTGAATAGTTCTACTCCTTCAAATCTGAAAAAATGGATTTAAGCGTAGGAAAATTTTTAAATATTTAGAAATACATGTAAGTGGACTTTACAATTTTATTATATTTTGTAAAATCATTTTTAGTGTGCAAGCTTATCTGGCAATGTAAACTATTTTATAAATGTTAGAAATAAAAATAAGATAAAATTCATAATGATATGAGAGATCCTTGCTCTGTGAACATGCTTTGGAAGTCAAATGAATAAATTCTATCTCCATACCTACGTTACCAACATGGAAGTTTTGTTTTCATATATTATTATTATTATTAGTCCAAATGTCACTTTTCATTTGTTTATTTTTGTTGGAGAGGACAATATTTTAGCCCCCAATCATAGAAATATATATTAAATTATGTTATTTTTATTTAATATTCACTTCTTTAAATCTTTCTATATCACATGTTAATATTGTTTTAAGATTCTTCTTTATTTACTCCTTGGAAGTGCAAATATTATTTGAAGCTCTTAGAACAAGAACAAATGCTACATCATTTAGATATTCTTGTTACTATTAAGAATATATTATTATTAGCCATTATAGCCATATATATTATAAGAATATATTAGCCGTACATATATTATATATATTAGCCATATATATATACCTAATATATAGCCATATTATATTATAAGACTTTATTATATTAGCCATCTTTCAGTGGCTACAATTATTCATCCCTATCTGTAGTTCTAAATTTCTATAAACCAATTTGCATCTTTCGTTGAAAATAAGATAGTGATATTTTTGCATTGGGCAGAATGAAGAAAATAAATTGATAGCAATAGGAGAGCAAAATTAATCTAAGATAATACCATTATTTGGATATCAGCATGAGTACAGTTTAAAAAAGTGATAAATAGACTATATACGAACATGCCAGAACAGTGCACCAGAAAAAGTGGCACAATTTTATGAGAATATAGCAACTTTTAACTTCAGAAGACATAAATAAGATACGGATATTATAGCTCTACCTAGCAGTTCTTAATGAAAAGGCTAATATTCAAAACTAATTACAAATGGAAACCATCCTGTACCATCCCAAATATTTTATGCATTAAATGTTTCAATATATGTAGCTTACTTTAATTATAAACAGGACAATTATAATGTAACCCACTATGATGCCACCAGAGCTATCATAGAAAGAGAGCTGAACATGAGATTTATTTTATTGAAATTATCACTATTTTCATTGTAAAAACACAGAAAAAATTAATAAATTCCTTTTAAATTACAGACTGTTCTTTAATTTTCAATAGTATGCATTTTGGGTAACTTTTTGCATGCTATATTCTCAAAATTCTATATATGTTGAGAAAATAAAGTAATATAATGTAAGCATCCATGTTACTTAAATAAAAAATTCTATGGTATGTGGATTCAGGAACTTAGACATTCTCACTTTGACTAACTGTTAAATATTAATATTTAAGTTTTTACATGTGTGGGAAAATGTGACAAAATTTGAATCAATCTTGGAATATATAGCTTCTTCCTGATAACATTGCCAGTGTTCATAAGAGCTTAAAGCTTTATTAATTCCAGAGGAATAAAATATAATTAGAGAAATTTTATTCTCCAAAATATATTTAGGAAAATTAAAGCATGTATTGCCAACTATAGTATAAATTCATAAAGCATTCAAACTGCCTTTTAAAATGACCTTAATACATAAAACCTAACCTCCCCACTACTTCCTACCCCAGCCTGTGAATATTATCAATTAATTTAAAATAGTTTTTCTTTATATTATAATACCTTATATGCATTATTCTGTGGGTACTTATTAAATCCAGAACCCTCATTATTCTGGGCATTTGTATTCATATACCATGTACTTGAACTAATAAGGTACTCATACCAAAAGAACCAATTGAATATATCACTTATTCTTTCAATTATAAAGCTTTATGAAATAAAATAAAACATCACTTGTTGCAAAGAAAAAGACATTACCTTTTAAGTTAATCATAATTTATCAAGAATTTACAGTCATTTGTGTTTTTCATCATGTAAATCCACCAGCAAGCTAGCCTGACTGTTTTCTATAAATATGATCTCAAATTCTTCCCACATATAACACTGTGTTTAAACATGGAAATTTCCTAAAATCAAATTTTCTGTAACTCATGAATGTGGTAATTTATAGGAAATGTCTTAAGAAGGAAATAGAATGAACAATGCAATTCCTGGAAAGATCAAATACCTTTGTTTTGACCATTCTACCTGCACAAGGTCGTTAGCTATGTAGACACAGCAACTGTAAATGATAAGAGGAAAGATCCAAGATTCTCACAAATATGTAGGCCATTTAGGATATATTGCGCCATTGCACAGATGTTTAATAGTGATGCCCACTTTGCATCAAAAAAAGTAAATACTGTGCAGAAAAGTTATTTCAAAAATAGAAACAAATTTTAATTATTGCCAGGGCCAAAAACTTCCTACAATGATTATTTTCATTTTATTGTGGTATTATAAAGAAACCAATGTGCTAAATTTTCTTTATTTTTCTAACTAATTTAGAGATTAAGACATTGAGCTGGTACCAAATTATTACTTCTGATTGCCAAAAAATGTACCCCAAATTTTGACTGTATCATATTGAATGACATCATTAAGGAAAACTGTATCTAGAATACTTCATGCCAAATTTACTTAATATTAAAAAATAACAGAAATACTACTTTGGTTAAAATGAAAAGAATAAGAATGGAATTTTAAAATGGACTAAAAAAGAACTACTTGAAAGACGCAGATATTTTCAAAAGGTTTAAAATTAAACTGTATAAAAGAAATAAAGAGGAGAGAATTTCTAAGACAACAAATAGGTAAGTTATTCTTTACATTGAATTGAATCCAATAGATTTCTAAAAGGACAGTTTATTCAAAGGAATTCATTTTGAAGTTCCAGGAAAGTTGGTGTTTTTATACAGTGTCTGCTACATTGACAGCATGTAAAATATTTTAACATTTCAGAATATCATTATTTTCCTTTTTCCTTGCTATCAGAGAGACTGTAATAATGAATTTAATAGCTTATTTAAATAGCATGAACATCCTCAACCCATTCTTTTGCTTTCATGAGTGTTTTCTAGGCTCCTGTTGTAGTCTAGCATATCCTTGTATGATTAGTTTTCGTACTGGTTTCATTAGGCACCATTGGCTCCTTGGCAAGGGAATCTCCTTATTTATACTTAAGTTCCTAGGTAACGTTGCAGAGTATTGAAAAGCAACTGTTGACGTTGGAATGATGTAGTAACCAACTCTGACTCTCAAGTTCTTAGAACTATCTCTACTCCAGCCAAGATGGGATTTTAAAAAGTAAATTGAGTGTATACATTATCAGGTGCTTTGAAAGAAATGTTGAATTATGGATCATAGAGGGCAGGCTGAAAGGGTGCATCATGAAATTAAGAGATATTGGTGCATCATGGTAAAGCAGCACATCACTTCACTTGAGATTCTGGACCTGAATTGGTAATGGTGCAATTATGTTTGCCATTTTATGTCTCTGTGTCTTAAAAATCACACCTGTTCCTCAAATACCCTAGTTCGTGAATGCTCCAGGAAGAAACATTCATGGCATTTATTCCTGGTATTTATTCCATTTGATTTTTAAATTTTTTTCTCATTAACACATTCTGCTTTATTTAATCACTGTTGGTATTTGAATTTTAGAAATTTCTTGATGATTGTGGAATGCTCATTAAAATGAAAAATTATATGCTTAGAAAAGCTAAAATTAGAAAAATAGTACCAGTAGTTGTCCCTTAAAAAATTCATTATTAATGAACTCCTTGATAAGTTATGTGTTGAATGATACTCTGAAAAATTATATTATAAAACACTTGCATTTCTAACATTTGGAAATTTTGAAGGCACCCAATCAGTTTTCATTAATCAGTGAACATTTTTCAAAATTATTTGTTCTTTTTATTTCTTTTTTAAAGTTTTGATATGAATAGACTAAAGTTGTAATGGGGACCCTGTTTTAGAATATGGAAGTTTCTTTCATAAAGTTGGCAATGCAAATAGTTGCAAATCTCTACCCCAGGAAGGAAGGACCTGCTTAAGAAAACTATAACAGCTCAGATGAGCTGGAATCTGGCAAAGAATACAGGATTCTCAGGATAATGAGTACTCTTGCTAAAAGAATGGCAGCTCTGAAAAAGTCTAGTAGTCCTTTATAATGAAAATACCCATAACTTATGAAAGCAAGAAGTATGAGCATGAATAAAGCAAATAGCATTAACTAAAACTGTGGATTATCAATACTGTTTTTATTATACTTTTAGTTATACATAACATTAAGATTCATTTTGACATAACTTTACAAGCATGGAATATAATTTGCTCTAATTCAATCGCCACTATTTCCTTCCCTGCCTTCCTTCCTCTTCCTAATCCCTTCCCTCCACTCTACTGATCTTTCTGCTATTTACTTTTAGTTTTTTTGTTGTGGTGGTGATGGTTAATGTCTTGTGGATATACATGGTGGTGAAATTCACTGTTGTATATTCATTCCTGCACATAGGAACTTTAGGTCAGATTCATTGAGCTGTTCTTCCTTTATCACATTCCTCCCCCCACCTCAGTCCCCTCATCTGGTCCACCCAACTTTCTCCTTTTTTGCTGAAACACCCACCTTTCTCTTTTTCTCTCCTTCTCTTTTTAAACCTTATATTGGACTAGTGTCCACATATTAGAGAAAATATTAGCTCTTTGACTTTCTGAGTCTGAGGTATTTCACTTAGCACGAATCTCCAGTTTCATCCACTTACCAGAAAAACCATACATTCATTATCCTTTATGATTGAATAATACTCTATTATGTATATACCACATTTTCTTTATCCATTTATCTTTTGAAGTGTACTTGGCTGGTTCCATAGCTTGGCTAGTGTGAATTGTGCTACTATAAATATTGACATGACTGTATCAGTAGAGTATGCTGATTTTACAGCTTTTGTGAAAATATCAAGGAGTGGGATAGCAAGGTTATATGGTAGTTCCATTCCTAGTTTTTGAGAAGGTACCATACTGCGTTATAGAGTGATTTCAATAATTTGCATCCACTAGCATTTTTTTTCTCCACATTCTAGCCAACACAGTATTATTCGTATTCTTGATAATTGCCATTCTGACTGGAATGAGATATCTCAGTGTAGTTTTGACCTGCATTTCTCTGATTGCTGGATATATTGAAATTTTTTTTCAAATATTTGTGGGTCAATTATATGTCTTCTTTCAAGATGTGTGTTTTTAGTTCTTGTGCCTATTTATTAATTGGGGTTTTGGTATCAAGTTTTTTGAGTTCTTCGTATATTCTGGATATTAAACCCCTGAGGAGCAGGTGGCAAATATCTTCTTCCATTTGTAGGCTCTCTCTTCGAGGTCTTACTTGTTTCTGTTGCTATGGAGAAACTTTTTAATTTGATGCTGTCCCTCTTACTGAATTTTGATTTTATTTATTGTGCTTTAGAAGTCTTATTGAGGAAATTGGTACCAACATGTTAGATTACTGGGGCTTCATATTCTTCTAGAAGTTGCAAAGTTTCTGGTCTAAATCTTAGGTCTTTGACCTCAGGTTGACTGTTGTGCAGGGTGAGAGATAGGGGTTAAATTTCATTTTTTTACATTCAGATTTTCAATTTTGCAGCATCATTTGTTGAAAAGGCTATTTCCTCTAATAAATGTTTTTGGCAACTTTGTCTAGTATAAACTGCACCCATGTCGATTTTTCTCTGGGTCTTCTTTTCTATTCCGTTGGTCTTCATGTCTGTTTTGGTGCCAGTGCAATGCTGGTTTTGCTACTCTTGCTCTGTAGTATAATTTGAAAATGGGTATTGTGAAGCCTCCAGGTTTTTATTTATTTATTTTAGAATTGCTCTGGCAATTCTCTCTCTTATTTTCCTAAGTGAATTCTGGGATTGCTTTTTCTAGTTCTGTGAAGAATTTCTTTGTTATTTTGATGACAATTGTATTGTATCTGCACAATGCTTTTGTTAGTATGACAGTTTTAACAATATTGATTCTGCCTATCCAAGAACATGGGAAGTCTTTTCTTCTTCAATTTCTTTTTTCAGAGTTCTACATAGTTTTCACTGTTGAGTCCCTTGACATCCATTGTTATATTAATTCAAAGTTTTTTCTTTTGGGGGGTTATTGTAAATGGAATACTTTTCCTAGTTTCTTTTTTCAGCAGGTTCACTATTGGAGTATAGGAAAGTGATTGATTTATACATGTTGATCTTCTGTCCTGCTTCTTCACTTAGTTTGTTAATCAGCACTAGAAGTCTTCTGATTGAGTTGTGTCTTCTAAATATAGGATCACATCATTAACAAACAGATAATTTTGCTTTTTTCCTTTTTTTATTTGTACCCCTTTCATTTCCTTCTCTTGTCTTATTGCTCTGGCTAGAATTTTGGGAACTATGTTGAATAGGAGTGGTGAGAGTGAGCATCTTTATCTGCCCTATCTGGTTCCTTTGTTAGAGGAAATGTTTTTAGTTTTTCCCCTTACAATATGATGTTGTCACATATGGCCTTTAAAATGTTGTTCCCTTGATCCCTAGTTTCTCTCTTAACCATGATTGGTTGTTGTACTTTGTTAAATGCTTTTTCTGCATTTATTGAGATAATCATGTGTTTATCATCCTTAAGTCTGTTTATATGGTGAATTACATTCATTGATTTGCATATGCTTAATCAATCTTGCATTCCAGGAAACAAACCCACTTGCTTATGATGCAATATCTTTCTAATACTCAGTATTAATTTCATAGTGTGCTAATTGAAGACATGGCTACACAATGCAGAGGCATTTTATGGGTACCATGCTTATAGTGCATGCAGTTAAGATCCACATTCCACATCCAGACAGGATTACACAGCATTTGTATTTTTTAAATTCCCTTTTTGAGTGTGTATTTATGTGTATCCTCTTCATGTAAACTATAAGATTATTTTTTCTTATTCCATACAATCCCTTCTTTTTAAAATATTTTTTTAGTTGTAGATGGACAAAATACCTTTATTTTATTTATTTATTTTTTGTTGTGCTGAGGATTGAACCCAGTGCCTCTCATGTGCTGGTCAAGTGCTCTACCACTGAGCTACAACCCCAGCCCCTTCAATCACTTCTTAACACAATTTGGTAGAATTTATAAAATTGCAAAATTGATATCAAGCAAGGATATTTTACATATTCATATCCTCCAGAGATAATTTTTCTTTAAATACTAAAGATTTGAAAATATTATGAATTTTCTTCAATATTTATCTAAATATAAAATTTTTCTAATTTGTCTTTTTGCCTTTGTCTTCCATAAATGAAAAGATAAAACCTAATACACACAGTGGAGAAAAGATAAGCTCTTCAATAAATAGTGCTGGGAAAATTTGAAATACAATGCAGCAAAATGAAATTAAACTCCTTTCTCCCACCCTGCACAAAACTCAAGTCAAAGTGGATTAAATACCTAGGAATTAGGCCACAGACCCTGTGCCTAACAGAAGAAAAAGCAGGCCCAAATTTTCATCATGTTGACTTAGGAAATGACTTCCTTAACAAGACTCCAAAAGCACAAGAAATAAAATCAAGAATGAAAAAATTGGATGGATTCAAACTAAAAAGCTTTTTCTCAGCAAAGAAAACAATCAATAACGTGAAGAGAGAGCCTACAGAATGGGAGAAATCTTTACCACACACACCTCAGATAGAGCACTAATCTCCAGGATATATAAAGAACTTTAAAAACTTAACTCCAAACAAACAAAAAACAAAACAAACAAACAAAACCCCAATAGCCCATTCAATAAATGGGCTTAGGAATTGAGTAGACAATTCACCAAAGAAGATATACAATTGATCAACAAATATATGAAAAAAATGTTAAACATCTCCAGCAATTAGAGAAATGCAAATCAAAACTACTTTAAGATTTCATCTCACTCCAGTCAGAATATTAATTATAAAGAATATGCAACAATAAGTGTTGCCAAGGATGTGGGGTAAAAGGTATACTCATACATTGCTGGTGGTACTGCAAATTGGTGCAGTCCCTCTGGAAAACAGGATGAAATTTCTTTGGAAATGGAACCACCAATTGACCCTATCCCACTCCTTGGTCTATAACCAAAGGACTTTAAATGAGCATACCTCAGTGACATATCCACATTAAAGTTTATAGCAGCTCAATTCACAATAGCTAAATTGTGGAACCAATCTAGATGCCCTTCTAGATGAATGGATAAAGAAACTGGTATATACAGACAATTGAATATTACTCAGCTTTAACGAAGAATGAAATTATGGCATTTGCAGGTAAATGGATGGAGTTGGAGAATATTATGGTAAGTGAAGTAGGCCAATTACAAAAAACTAAAGGCCAAATGTTTTCTCTGATATGTGGATGCTGATCCATAATAAGGTGGGGGGACAAGGGAAGAATGGATGAACATTAGATTGGACAGAGGAAAGTAACAGGAAGGATATTGGCATCAGACCTGCTATTTTGCTGCCACCATTATTCTGCCTCTTGCACACCATTTTATAATACACTCACTTTTCTCTCTCTCTCTCTCACCCTGTGGGTAGACACTCTGCCTGTCAGCTTGATAAAATATCTTGCGTTGAGTTCCTGAGTCCAGGTTTTTCTGGGTGCTTTCATTGGTGCCATGACTCTTGGGCTCTTCTTCTGCCACTTAGGCAAGTGGAATCCCATCTGACACCACAGCCCCCCAACCCCTAAATGCTGGTCTCACCTTCCTTTTACCCAAATGCTTGGTTTCACATCCACCACTGGCTTCAAATTGGTGTTTTTTCCCCTAGTTCAACTTAAACACTCCTGTGCTGACCTAAGATGTGACTGTTGAGTGTCCAGCACCCCAGAGGCTCTTCACAGGTTGGGGGAACCCCCAGTCATGCAACTATGGCTGAATTCCTACATTGATTGCTGGGGGAGAACTCTGAGTTGAAGGGGAACTCTTTTCTGAGAGGTGGAGAAGGCTTTCCTAAAAGTACTGTCTCTTGCGAGACTACACCGGTCCTGGGTTCTCTCTACAACATTTTTGTCTACATGAAAGCCCCAGGGCCGGGCACCCAGGTACCTCTACAGGCTTAGCCTCGATGCTCATCTAGTGGTAGTGACAACTTCCTGGATAACTTGTCCTTCACTTGGGTGATTCCCTGGGGGCTGATGGATACCTTGCTTCTATAGTCACCAATTCCTCTCTTGCAATGGACAGCTCATCCTCAATCCCCACCTATGCCCCCCTGGGTTGCCTCTTAGTTAATTTAAGAGTCCCTCCACCTCACCCCAGACCTCAAACCAAATGGTACTTTAGATCCCAACATTTTTAGGGTCTTTTTAATTTCTGAGTAGCCCTCCATATGGGAGGTGGCCAGTGTGGAGGGAGTAACCCTATCCAGTCCAACAGTCAGAGACGTGTCTCAGTAAGGAGCATGATATAGCAACCCCATTCGTCAAAAGTAGTGGGGGATAGGCAATTTACCCTGCCTAGCCTTGCTGAAGCCTATAATGTGAACTGCAGCAGGCTCAGCGAGGGACCAACCTGAGATTGAAGAAAAAAATATGTCCATTTTAAACTTCTCCTGGGCACACAATGGTTTTAAGGCTTTCTCTCTATCTCTCCCTCCATCTCTCTTTCTCTCTCTCCCTCTCCCTCCCTCTCTCTGCCTTTCTCTTTCTCGTACTCTCATGCTATTTTACTAAAATAATCAATGGTCATTATCATTTTTTCTTCTAGGACTCTTGTTTTGTTTTTCTTGAATGCTACATTTTTCGAGCTCATAATTTTGATCCTGTCCTACATACCTAGGTTAATGATTTTTTGATCAGTTTTATTTTTAATTCAACTCGAGTTATTTTTGAACATCTGTTACATTGCAATGGAGATTAACCTACAAAAAGCTACAAGGCCTTTGCTTTTGTGTTATATGTACATCCTGTTTTTTGATATCATGTTGTCTGTCCATATATATCATCCAAATATAGTGCTCATGAATTAAAATTAAAAAGTGGATCTATATACCTTTAATTCACATGATTTAGAAAGGTTCAATTTAAATTGGTAGACAAAGATAAAATGTCTTCAAAATCACTTACCTCACAAGTCTCTAGGTGGTCAAATTAATAAAATGTTGATGTCTATAAAATGTCTAATATCAATTGTTTCTAGGACTTTTCTTCAACAGAAAAGACACAGCAGATATTGTTCAACACACTTATTTGATATCTTGGTTTTTACAGTAAAATAGTAGATTTGACATGTATGGGATTACTCAAATGTGTGTGTTAGAGACATCTGATTAATATACAAGTTAAAATGCTGTTAAATAACATTGAGTACTTTTAACTCCTTAAATTCCATGGGGTAACATACTTGAACGCCCTTGGTGCTTTCACAGATTGGCAAATGAAAAGGGCTTAAAATCCCTTTGTGTCATCACCAAAAACAAGGTTGCTAAGACTTAAGTCCTAACAGGTACAATTCTATATACAAAGGGATCCAAAAGTTTCAACTGTGTTTCAATTAGAGTGCTGTAAATAACATAAAATATTTCATCTTATTAAAATTGAGTAATTTATCTAAATTCAAAAAATTCACAAGAGTTATTGCAAAGAGGGGTCAACATATAGGAAAGATAAATAAATGGTTCTAGGTACAGAAATACATTTAGTAGAAGGGAGAAGAAAATGTTTCTGAATAGGAAAGTCTTGCTGTGATGAAACCTGGGATGGGATGCAAGGTCATTGCCTGCTGGCTCTCCCCTCATGGGAATCTGAGCTGCCTTGACCAGGCCCCTTCCTCCCTGGCCAATGTACACCATAGGGCATTTCTACCTTTTGGTATTGCTGGCCTCCTTACCCACCACAGAATTCAACTCTGGACAACCTTCCCTATACTGGCTGTGAGTCCTTGGAGCTCTTCTACAGTGGCCCTGAACTCCTCTCTCTCTCTCTCTCTCTCTCTCTCTCTCTCTCTCTCTCTCTTTCAGAAAATCCCAGCACTGGGTCAGGGTCTTCCTCAGCTTTGGCCGCAGACCTGTCAGGGATGGTGATGCCCCTCACTGATGGTGATGCTCCTACTTGGGAAATCAGAGAGGTTGTGGGGATGCCCCTTCCTCTCCTGTTTCCTTTCTGCAGGCTTCTGAGAACTCCTAGCCATGGGCTCTGCCCAATCTAAAATTCTCTGTGACACCCACCCCCTTGGCTGTCTCCTCAAAACCATTCAGCCTCTCCTTTTGACTCCAGATCTCAAACCTTGCAGACTCATTTTCTATTGCAACACAGTCTGACCCCAATGTAAATTAGATAGTGGCTGCTCTTGGCCATAGAATGGGACTTTCAATCCCAACATTATACAGGATTTATACAACTTCTGTCACTGCAGTAGCAAGCAGGTAGGAATTCCCTATGTAAAAGCCTTCTCCTCTCTTTTCTCATCCCTCTTTGTGTCAATAATAATAGTAAATTTTGGAGGGATTTATTTATATCATTTAATGTTCTATAACAGGACCTGTTATCAATAGGGTATATGTAAAATTTGTTATTTTGTACTCTGAGATACAAAAATTTAAATGTAAATGTATTTCTAAATGCTAGTGAGAGCCTGAATCATGAAAGCATTTGGCCACTTTGCCACACAAAAGGAAAGTTAAAAGCTCTTTCAGCCTTTCCTTGATTTATGTTTTGGATGTAATGTCATTGTGTTAACTACCATTCACATAGACTCAGGAAACAGTACATGTAAACTTTGTAAAATGATGTTTAAAGAGGAGGCAAAAGACCAACTTCAGAACTAGAATACTTTAAGATTTGTAAAGAGCTCTGCCTTACCTGAGATAAGGCTCTGCCTCCCACCCTACTGCATGTCAGAGTGGCTCCAAAATAAACCAGAGTTCAGTTTATTTAAAGTTATATTCAGAAGATTGTTTTTTTGTTGTTGTAAAATTACTATGATCTCAAACAGGGGATATAATGGATATCTCAGCCAAAATTCAAGATAGCCATTACACAAACTAAATGTTTTACTGTTATTAATTCCATTTTGTATTTTCTTTATAAACTCTATAACTGTTGCCTGATTAATGCTTTGCAGAAGTACTGCTTCAAGAACAAATAACCTAAATTAATTTGAGATAATAAGCTATCACCTATAGTACAGATAATATAGACCCCAATTAAATAAAATGAGGTAAATAACTGTAAAGTCATAAATATTAAAGTTAAAGCCCAGTACTCTTACTTTATGACTGGTGAGACTGGCTTGCTGTATGTTTAAGATCAAACCTAGAGATTGATATTAAAACAAAAGGGCCAAGAAAAACCAGTATTTGGCTCTTGCTCTCAGAGTCAGTCTGAATCCAGGGAACAAAAGAGCTTTCATAAGGAGCTTTGCAACTCTGGGCCACATGGCCTCCTGATCAGGGAGATTAATGAGACCACTAGAGGATGAAAAGCCAGTCAGTGCACTTGCTGCAGAGGAGGGTCATTGGAAAAGGGAGACATCCCTGATGCTTCCAAAGGAAGCCACCTCATCAAGGGGTCCCTACCTAGTGAACGCACTAAAGGAGCTAAGAAGTTGCTCTCAAGTTCTCCATGAGTAACCCCTGTGGGAACTCTGCTAACCCTTAACAGCAGAGAAGAACAAGGTCAATTTGGCCAGCTTGATCTTGAATACCTAGCAAAACAGTTAAAATCAAAACATAGCCATTCCTGGGCATTTTAAAGAAGAAACAATAGCTAAATGTAACTTAAGAGGTACACTTATGCTAGCCCAAAGAATAAATAAGACTGGAGGCTACAAAAGAGATTTTTAGGCAGGAGTACCTGATAACCATCAAGAGAAACTGCCAGAGTCAGAAATTTTTGGTCATTTTAAGGTCTACTGATCTTCCTAAACAGGACCATGCCTGCTAAATTGCCTACAAAAGTTCCTACACAATCAGATACACAAGTTCTGGAGCTGGCGGACACACACAAGTTCACCAAACAATTAGTCAACCAACCACTTCTCCTTCAAGACTGCCAGCCCCTGGTACCCAAAGCCTAGAACTGTGATTCACTATTGACACCTCCAGCTCCAAAAACTCTGCTCCCACCTAAAGCCCTCCCTAATCCTCTTTTTTATTTTATTTTTTTAAAGGAATGAGACTTTTTGCCCCTAGCCAGCAAGAAGAAACTACAGAAGAAAGACCATCGTCTCACCCCCGGTATCTATAAAAACAAAAAGGGAGGAATATTGGCATCAGATCTATTTTGCTGCTGCCTTTATTCTGCTTCCCCCACACCATTTTACAACTCAATCGTTAGCCCATGAACTTCTTAGTTGGTCATTGGTCCAGATTGTTATTAGCCTGCAAAATTCCACTACTTAAGAATATCTCCCCTTCCATTTCTCTCTCTCACACTTACTCTTACTCTCATTCTCACTCAGTCTCTTTCTCTCTCTCTCTCACTCTCACTCACTCTCTCACTTGCTCTCTCTCTCTCACCTTGCGGGCAGACACTCTGTCTGCACATTTAATAAAATCTCTTGCCTGAGTTCCTGCATCTGGAGTGGTTTTTCTGGGTGCTTTCAAGGGGAGGGGCTATAGGGTGGGGAAAGATGGTGGATTGAGATACTCATCATTACCCCATGTACATGTATGATTGCACAAATGGTGTGACTTTGCATCATGTACAACTAGAGAAATGAAAAGTTGTGCTCCATTTGTGTACAGCATTCTGCTGTCATGTGTAACTAATAAGAACAAATAAAAAAATGAGAAGATAAACTCCTCAATTAAATATTGTGTAGGGAACTGTTTTAAAACTAACTCACCTATTGTGGGTAAGGGGGGCATGCTGTGCTATGTAACATTTATAAATTTCAATTACTTTGTTGTATGAATACTGTGGCTCAATTCAAACTCTCAATATGGTAACACTAAACACAGAATTAGGAAGAGATATGTATGAGTATCTCTGATAAGCATGGGCAAGCCAGCTCCAACACATCACTAGCTTACACGACATATTGGAAAGGATATTTTATATAACACCTGTTGGACTTCTCTCCTCAAAAGTATTTATAGGCTAATAAATTATATTCCATCAAGTATTCAAAAAACTAATGTATTTTTATTATTAAATCAATAAAAATGTCAGTACTTTCTAAATATTTTTAAACAATTTCATTATTTTTCATTTTGAATAAAAATGTATCAAATACCTTCATGTAATCATAGCATGAAAGGAAAAATAATCATAAAAGAAAACAAATAAAACAGATCTGTCTGCCAAGGCTACAATATTTGCTGAACTTATATTATGTGACCACTGTTATACAAAGTAACTCTAGGAAGGTAGAAATAAAACATATTTAGTACTTATCTAATGTCATTAATTTTACATAACTTATATAATCACTAAACATATTCTGATGGAATTTTCTTACTTGACAGGTGAAGAAATGGTGCTAATTGAGAAAATTTGTGCTATTTTGCCCAAACTAAGATTTGAAACCAAATTTAAATAATACCAAAATCCATACTTTTCTCACTGCACTTAATTAGTGGTCCTCAGTAAATATTTTTGAGAGCTGTGCAAAGCTGTGCACATTTAGTGGTGGAAAATACACTCACCTCTCCTCAGAAACTTGAGGTATAGAACAGAGCAGTAGCAATTGTAGAAAAATCTGGGCTTCAGCTTGGATGCATGTGTTTCTAAAGTTTAATATATTTAGGATCCAGGGATTTGGGGAATTCAATCTAAAAATTTATGTTTTTTAGACAATTGAGGTTTAAAAGAAATAGTTTTGTATGAAAATAATTCACTGCAATATGGCATCTCAAGGTCATGAGCTAAAAGGCAAATGCAGTTGTCCAAGATAGAAACTAAATTAAGGCAGGGCTGTGGAGATAAGAAGATGAGATCAAATGAAGAAAATTTTTTTCAAATTAGAATAAATAAACATTTCCTTGTTTTTATGTAAAAGAAAACATAGATTTGTATATGCTGTTGTTGACCTGTTCACATCTTGCCAGTAAAGTGTCCACATGGGAACTGCTATCACAAACTCTGCTTCTGAGGAACATAATTAAATACAGACACCAAGGATGTCTTAATTTTATAACTGAACAAGGTAAAGCAATTATTTGCAGGTTAACAAATGTATTCTGTTCCCAGCATTTTGGTTTCAATCTGTTGGTCTCTATGCCATCCTGCAGATGAACTACAGCTTCTTAAATTAGTGCTTAAATAAATCATATTGATAGACTTGCCATTGAGCCTCCCAATCTCCATGCTTTTTTGTTAAAGATGATTAAGAACTTTACTATCAACTAACATATATATTTA
Source organism: Glaucomys volans (assembly GCA_020662805.1). Classification (NCBI taxonomy): domain Eukaryota; kingdom Metazoa; phylum Chordata; class Mammalia; order Rodentia; family Sciuridae; genus Glaucomys; species Glaucomys volans. Next base: position 154,885 of record JAJEJO010001138.1, on the reverse strand, counting down.
GCACATAGTTAAATATAGTATTCTTACATGTGTCCCTAATGTATGAACCATTTTGTAACAACATAACAATCTAACAATTTCTTTTGTGTCTAATGAAATATATTCCTCATTATGAATTGAAACAAGATAGATGGTCTGATTTTCTACTTACTCATTTTTAATTAATTTTTTAAAATTTGTTCTGATTAGTTATACATGACAGAATGCATTTATACATTTTGATAAATCATACATAAATGGAGTATAATTTCTCATTTTTCTGATTATACATATTGCAGGATCACATCAGTCACAGGGTCATATATGTACAAGAGGTAATAATGTCTGTTGTACTTTACTATCCCTCCTACTCCCACAGTTCTCCCCCTCTTTTTTCACTCCCTTCTACCTAAAGTAACTCTATTCTTCCCTAGTGACTCCCCTTATTGTGAAGTAGAATCTGCATATCAGAGAAACCATTTGGCCTTTGGTTTTTAGGGTTTGGCTTATTTCACTTTTATGATATTTTCCAACTCCATTCATATACCAGCAAATACCATAATTTCATTCTTCTTTAAAGCTGAGTAATATATACCACATTTTCTTTATCCATTTATAAGTTGAAGGGCACCTAAGTTGGTTCCATATTTTAGCTATTGTGAATTGAGCTTAAATAAGTATGAAATTTAGATTGTTTCTTTAAATTTAAAAATATTTGACACAAGAATTATATAAGCTTTTACAGGTAGAGTATTTATAAAGAGAATTTTCTTTTACTATATGTCGAAATTTTATTGGATAATACATAGTTTTTAATTTTAAGAAATAAAGATATTTACAAACACATCTGATTAAAATCATGAAAGTTTGCTGAAAAAGTCCTTATTTTTGTAGTTACATTGATATATTGAGAGCACGCATTTTTATATTCTTAAGGATTACCTGGATTGCAGCTTCCATGTGAATTTGTATTTATTATCAGCATGAAAGATTCATAAAACCTTCTGTGATTGTCTTTGATGTAGGACATTAACTTTCTCAAAACATTAAATATCTATAGGGCTTGACAATATCATTGTGATCCCATTTTTCTTCTTAATTAAGCATTCAAACAATTGAATGGAAGAGGATTTCCATTTTGTTTAACCTCCACTTGTCAACTATGTATTTTGTGCTATTTACATAGATCCAATGAAAATACATATTTTAAAGAAGGCCTATGTATTACTCATGTAGAAAGTTAGATCCAATATGGTCAAACATTTAGTTAAGTAGTTCCAGTAAGTAAAACTATATTCATTTTCCATTGCATTATTAACTCTAAGATAAAATCTCTTGGGAAAAAACAAACATTCTTGTAAATGAGGTAACCATGTTTTCTCTCTCAACTGATGGTATTCACTGAGATGCTCCAACTGGAAAGATGGAACCATCTTTTATGCTCCCTTCTTTCTTATTGGGTTATATGGAATATGGAATCCATTGCCAAGATATTATTCTAGCTTCAGAATATTTCTTGAATCTTGGACCTCGCACATATATGAGAACTCATTTGTTTCCTGCTTTCAGAATGTCAGTGTTTCACAGAATTGTGTCATAATGACACATTTCAATAATAAGTGCTGTGGTTATGCATATTGCATTATTCAACCTGATAACAACCTTATAAAAAATTTAAGCTATGAGAAAATGAGAACCAGGTCTTATCAATACTTAAATGTTTATATTTATTTTAGAAAATAAGCATGAAATTTAAAAAAGTAATCTCCCTTTATAGTAAGCCAACAGCTAACATTATGCTGAATGGAGAAAAACGGAAAGCTGTCCCTCTAAAAACTGGAATAAGACAAGCATGCCTACTTTCACCACTTTTATTCAACACAGTGCTAGAAGTCCTAACCAGAGCAATTCAAAAAGGGAAAGAAATAAGGGACAACTATAATTGAAAAGAGAATGTTATATGATTTATCTTTGTATATGGCATGATATTCTATGTAGAAAACCCCAAACTCTGCACAAAATTTATTAACAAAAATAAATTAATTCAGATAAATTGCATGATACAAAATTGACATATGAAAATAAGTGACGTTGCTAAATGCCAATAGTGAACTATCTGAAATAGAAATTAAGAAAGCAATCTTATTAATAATAACTACAAAATAGTAAAATGCTACAGAATAAATTTAACCAAAGAGGTAAAAGATATTTGCAATGAAAAATACAAAGCATTGATGAAAGAAATTGAAGGGAACACAAAAAATGGAAAGACATCCTATATAAAATTTCCATACTACCAAAAGCAATTTGTGAGGGAGTGCATCCTGGAAATTGAACTCAGGGGCACTCACCACTGAGCTATATCCTCAAGTCTTATTTTTATTATTTTATTTTTTGTATTTTATTTAGGGATAGGGTCTCACTGAGTTGCTTAGGGACTCACTATTGCTGAAACTGCCTTTGAACTCAAGATCCTCCTGTTTCAACCTCTCAAGCTGGTGGGATTACAGGCGTGTACCACTGCACCCAGTCAAAAGCAGTTTTAAAAGTCATTGTAATCGCTCTCAAAATATCAGTGGCTTTCTTTAAAGAACTAGACAAAATAATCTTAAAATGTCTGTGGAATCGCAAAAGATCTCTAAACAACCAAAGCCATCTTGAACAAAGGGAACAAAGTAAGGGTCACTGCCCTACCTGACTTCAAAATATACAAGGTCATGGTGATCAAGACATCATGGTTTGGTATAAAACTGACACACAGATCAAGGGAACACCATAAAAACCTGAAGTAAACTTACACATCTCCAGCCAACTAATATTTCAAAAAGGCGTTAAGAACACACAATGGAGAAAAGACTGTGTTTTCAACAAATCGTGCTGGGAAAATTGGATAGCTACAAAAACAAGGATGAAACTAGACCCTTTCCCTCATTAGATAAAATACATCTTTTAAGTGGATTAAAGACTTAAATTGATTTTAAAGTATGAAACTACTAGAAGAAAACACAGGGGAAATATTTCAGGTAAGTGGAATAGGAAAATATATTTTCAATAAATCCTGAAAGTATAGGAACCAAAAGCAAAAATAGACGAATCAGATTATATCAAGTAAAAATACTTTAAACAGCAAAGAAAACAGCAGGGATTGGTGCTCCAAACCTACAGATTGGAGAAAATGTTTGTGATCTAATATGGTGTTAATATCTGGAACTTATAAGGAATTCCAAAAACTCAATAACAACAAAAATTAGTAGTTGAAAGGTGTAAATAGACATTTCTTGTGATATTAGGACATACAGGTGTCCTTTTTTAAAAGAGTATTTAATGTCAATAATCATCAGGAGTGCTGGGGTTGTGGCTCAGTAGTAGAGTGCTTGCCTTGCATGAGTGGGACACTGGGTTCCATCCTCAGCACCACATAAATAAATAAAATAAAGACATTGTGTTCATCTACAACTAAAAAATTTTTAAAAAATAATCATCAGGAAAACACAAACAAAACCAATACGAGATATCTTTTTACTTCAGTAAGAATGGCTATTACCAGGCTGAAGATAGCAATTCCTAGTGAGGCTGTGAAGAAAAGCAAACACTTGCACACTAATGGTGGGAATGTAAGTTAGTTCAGCCATTATGGAAAGCAGCATGAAAACCCCTCAAAAATTAAAAATAGAACTACTAGGTGTATGACCCTGCAATCCCATTTCTGGTACACATACAAAAGAAATTAAATCAGTATGTCGAAAAGACATCTGCACTTCTAGGTTCATTGCATCACTACTTACAATAGGTGATAAATGAAAATAACTTAACTGCCCATCAACTGATGAATGGATGAAACAAAAAGTGGCACACATACACAACAGAATACTATTAAGCCATAAAAACAATGAAGTCCCATAATTTGTGATAACATGGATTGAACTGGAGATCATTTTTAAATGATGTAAGCCAGAAACAGAAAGATAAGTACCACTTGATCTCACTCTTGTGGAATCTGAAAAAAACGATATCATGGAAGTTGAGAGAATGGTGGGAGAATAAGGGAAATTAAGGATGGGCAAAGGTTGAATAGTTTGTATTATGTTGTAGTCAGATAAGAGAGGGTTGGTATTTTACAATAGTGTGACTATCAATGATAATGTATCATATATTTCAAAAAGTAAGAAGAAAAATTTGAAAGTTCTCACTAAAAAAGGATAAATGAGGATAAAGTATGCTTAAACTTATTTAAACAATGCATAATTCATGCATGTATCAAAATGTACTGCCTCATTAATGTGTTCAATTTGTATGTTTTTGTGTATAAATTAAAATTAAATGTAATGTATAAACAAACCTCAAAATGAATAATCCTCTCTCAGGAGTGAAAAATAAATCCATTTCTTGATCAATGGTAAACTTTATTTAGTATGAAAAATCAACTTAAACCCATTGTTTTTATGTTGCTTTTCAAGGTCTCAAAGAATTCTTTGAGCTGGCTACATGCCTATAATCTCAGAGACTTTGAAGTTTGAGGGAGGAGAATGGCAAGTTGAAGTTTGAGGCCAGCTTCAGCACTTAATGAGATTCTGTATCAAAATAAAATAAATTTAAAAGAAGAATTGGGGATGTTGGTCATTGGTAAAACATTCTTGGTTCAATCCCCAGTGTCAAAACACATTTTTACTATGTTAATATGTTACCTGATGTAAGAATGGGAGATTCAATAATTTTGTTGTTTAACAGCCATGAGAATAAAACAAATGTCTTATTGTGGGAATTGAAAACTATATTTCTTAACATTTCCTTGGGTATTTAAAATTTCTTGTCTGGAAGAGCTTAATGAATAAAAGCAAAAGTGTTTAAAGAGCATATGGTAAAACAAAACAGGTGAAACTTTCATACCTGAGGTGCATTTAATTCATTATTTACACAATATTTATATGTGAATGTTCAACATCCTATAGATTTATTGTGACTGTATCATTGCTGAATAAAGATGATGATAGAAGAAAGTGAGTTTTCTTGCCTTTTTTTATTGGTTCTTTGCAGTTACACATGACATTAGGATTCATTTTGACATAATTAAAAAAGCATGGAATATAATGTATTCTCATTCAGTTCCCATACTTCCTCTTCCCCTGTCCTTCTCCCTCCCCCTTGTTCCCTTCCTTCTATTCTTCTGATCTTTTTGCTATTAATATTTATTTGTGTTTTGTTTTGCTTTGTTTTAATTATGTCTTGTGGATGTACACGATGGTGAGATTCACGAAGAAGTTTTATCCATATATGTGTTATGGACCAGGCTATATGGACAATGGCCAAACAAACTCCATTTACCCTGAGACTCCATGCCATGTAAGAAATACTTCTCCCATCGGAAAACTCTGCCTCTCCATCCTGATCCTGCTTAGCACACCCTGCTTAGAAACTCAGATGTTTCTGTTCTTCTTATACAAAGTAAAATTGTTCTCTTTTTGGTTCCCATTTTACTTGGACAATGTACCCCATCACAGAATGATTGTTTAGACATTAATAACCATTCTTTAACTTGCACTCAACCAGAGTTAATTTGACCTACTTCCCCTTCTACTTATGATTTTAGATCTCAGGATGTTTGTTTGTAGTTTTGTATCATAGCAACAGTCACTTATGATTAATATGGTTTTGGACTATAAAAGCATACTCTAACCCTGGGAGGGGGTCAGAGGGTGTAGATTTGCAGTATGCCCTCCATCCAGCCAGCTGGTGAAACTGGACCACAGACTGGTGAATAAATGTTTCATGTCCTGCTTCAAGACTGAGCTGGTTATTTATTGCAATCTCACCACAACATATGGACATCGGAAAATAAGGTCAGATTCATTCCATTGTCTTTCTCTATCCCAGTTCCCCCCTCTTCCTTCATTATCCTTGGTCTACTCCATTGATATTTCTTCTATTCTTTCTTTTTTAAATTTTTTATTCCCCCCACTCTTATTTTGGATTAACTTCTGCATATCAGAGAAAACACTCTATTTTTGATTTTTAGGATTGGCTTATTTCACTTAGTATGATAGTGTCCAGCTCCACCCATTTACTGTTCTTGCCCTTTTCCTATAATCAGATTGCTCTTAAAATATACTTTCCCTTTATTACTTGGAATTAAAAAGAAATACATAGGATGGAAGAGTAGCACAGACACTATGGTTGACTTCCATTGTCTACATAATTTTTATGATATTGTATGCCTCTTTGAACCAATATCACAGATGCACAAAACTAAGAATGTATCTTTTATTATGTTAAAACTTTATGTGTGCCAGGAGAGGTGTCACACACCTGTAATCCCAGCAGCTGGGAAGGCTGAGGCAGGAGGATGGAGAGTTCAAAGCCAGCCTTAGCAAAAGTAAGGTGCTAAGTAACTCAGCAAGACACTGTCTCCAAATAAAATACAAAATAGGACTGGGGATGTGGCTCAGTGGATAAATGCCCCCAAGGTCAGTCCCTGTTACCCCCAACCAAAAAAAAAGTTTAAATGCAATCATGTATGAAAAACTATCATACAGGTGGGCTTGTTATGAATTCTTAATTATAAATGAAATTATAATACGCTTTTTTTTAATCAATAGATATGTTAAAACACTGTGCCTATTAAGAGACCAATAAAATATTCCTTAAGACATTTGAATAAATTAATATTTCTATTATTCTAAAATACTTATACTAAATCTAAGTTTCCTATAGCACATTATAAATATTTTTGAATTTATAAGTATTACATGGAGGTCCAACTAAAGCTACCAAAATATGAAAATTATAAATCATAATTTGTATTTTGATTTATTGAAAGTATTTATTTTGTTATTTCTTTTCTTTTTTTGTTTTTTTGGCCTCCCACATACTAGGCAAGTGTTCTACCTCTGAGCTACATTCCCAGCACTTTTACAATTTTATTTTGAGATAGGATCTTACTAAGTTTCCCAGGCTGATCTCAAATTTGTAATCTTCCTGCCTTAATTTCCTGAGTCACTGGGAATATAATTGTGTGCCTCCAAGCTCTGCTTTAAATTGTTTTTATACTTAGTTTTGTGTAAGTAAAATTATGTCAAAACCTGTGAATTAGGTGGCAATTAGGTTTCCATATACAGTGATATGAGTTTAGTTAAATGCTTTCTTTGCTTCTGGGTAATATTGTTTGAATAAAATGTAATATTTGGGGAAATTCTAGTTAGTGACCATGGATCCTATATAATTATTTATTTTAATGAATGTTTATATGGTAAAGCATCATTGCAAAGTTTTATAGTGGAAAAGGAGTTCTTAATGTGCAATCAGCTTAAAAGAAGCTGTAGGATGTAAACTAGAATGGGTAAAAATTTTTCTAGTCTCTAGTATTTTCTCTGTGCTTACATTGCTGATTCCAATTCACCACAGGATACTATGTGTCCATCAGTGACCTGATAGAATAGAAATGACATGTTCAAGATGGGTTTATTGAGAAGAGTGAGGGAAGTACTACTTCCAGAGGTCCCAGAGAGAATGTGCAAAGTCAACCGTGCTGGGGGAATTACTACTGCTTCTAGGTGTGAAGTGGCAAGAATCAGGAGTGGTCAGTTAATCCAGAAAGAATTGCTATAAGTTTGGAAGAGTCCTCCTGTGGAAGGAACAACCAAATTCCTGTCTACTGATGGAGAGAGCTCAGAGAAGAAAAATATGGCACCCTTCTTTACTCCCTCCCCATCTCGGGTAAATGCATGTCTTACCCAAAAATGCAACAGCAAGCCAGAAACCTAGGGCCCCATGGCACGTCCTTGAAGGTCAAGTCTCCAAGGAATGCATAGCTAATGAAAAAATAAACAGGACATATGCAACCACTGATGACAGTTCAAAATACTCAAAAGTCTGTCTAGGAAAGGAGATGCTTCCTAGCAAGGGGGACTTTGTAGTTTTTTCCTCTATTAACAATAAAATGCAGCTAAATAAATTCTGCTAGCATTCTCTATTAATCATAATGTTTCCTACATCCTTTTCTTTCCTTAACATTTCCTGTTATGTACACTATGTGAAATTGAACACTGCCCTCGGCTGAATATGTGATTACTCTCTTCTTTGTTACTAATTGCAGTGGATACCCTGTCATTAGGCAAAAAGGCAGACTGCTAATGATCTAATTCCAACATTCTCATTCAAATTACTCAGTATTCTGGCCATGTCACTGATTAATTCTGTCATCCTACTGCCCATGCAATTAATAAAATTATACTGAATAAGTGTACCAGATGCTATGAATTTTGATGCTGAGTATTCATGTGTTAATATGAAAGTATCTGAGGCACACTTAAAATTTGAAAATATATATAGACTCTGAAAACTCTAGCTGTCAACATTTGACATTTTAGCATCATTTGCTGTTTTTTCTAAGGCCAAAAATAATGATTCTTCTAATTGTTAGAAGTTGATCTAACTTAATATTACCATGCCCCCTTTTTGGTTTGTTTGTTTTGGAATATATATGCTCAATAATGTAACTGATCAGATGAAAATCTCATTGCTGGTGCCTTTTTAAGAGTCAACAAGGTATATGTAGTCTTACGGGAAAAAAGTGGATGAAGAATGGATTAAATCATAGGACACTAGACTTTCCTGATCCTAAAAATCACCTCAGGTGTTGATTAAAATACAAATTTCTAAGTCTCCTCTTGAATATTATGATCAAATGGGTCTGATTGGAGCTGATGACTCTAATGATGAGACATTCCTGGGAAAAGTGATTTAAGTAAAGTGTTCAAAACTGTTAAGAATGAACAGATGAAGTAACAGAGTATAAAAAAACACATGGACTATTATGTATGTTGAGTTGAGCCTTTTATTTGACATCCCAAACAGATTTCTGTTGTAGAATGTGAAGGGACTGGTGAAAATTACTCCTCTTTTTCTTATGTCAAAGAAAACATTTATTATTTTTAAAATCCTAATGAAATAAACCAAAGTAAGAAAATAAATAGCTATCATCCTAATATTCTAAACTAGGAGAATTATTTAGTAAGTTCCTTTCATCTGGTTTTTGGTTTTATGGTTGGGGTGTATGTGATCACATATGTGTGATACATTACATAGATTATAATATCTATTTTGAGAGAAGAATCTCTTTCCCTTTCTGGCTTTGACAAAGCAAGCTGCATCGTTGCGGGTTGCCATATGGAGAGGTTGTGCGTCAAAACAGAGAAGGTGGCCCTCCACCAACAACCAACAAGAAACTGGGATCCTTGGCCTGCAAAGAAATGAACGGTGCCAGCAGTCATATGAACTTGGAAGCAAATCCTTTCCTGGGTGTAAAACATCCTCAGGGAGTTCCAAAGCTTCAGCAGAAACCAGGAAAAATAAAATAATTCTACACCTAGGTGGCTCTCACTCAACCTAGTAGTCTTCCCATCCAGAAGAAGCCCAAGAAAGACTGCTAGATTGTCTCTGCCTTCTGAGGGACAAAGGACACTCCTATTTGTGCAGTGGCCCCTGAAACAAGGACTTACCACATTATCTCACTTTTTTCCTTTGACAGTTTCCTTATAAGAATGCCTGCCCCAGTTACCTCCTTTAAGATGCGTATTTCTTTAGAATGATAATAAAGTTCAAAATGGAATTTCTTAATGGGAATAATTTTTTAGACACCTTTCTTCCAGATTGAAGTTGTGGATCAGTTGAAGGATGAACAAAAGAAAACTAAAATCATTGAAAGAATAAAGATCAAAAAAAAAAAAAAAAGAAGAAGAAAATGTCTAGAAGGGGTAGATATTCCTGTTATCAATGTTCTAGGGAAGAATTTCTGAAGTATAAAACTGAAATAAAAGTTTCAGCTCATGGCATTTAAGGAAAAAAAACAGTGACTCTTGGGATCATGATTTCTCAGGCATAGACTTTGAAAATTTATTCCACGATATTTGAAAGTTTTCAAGTGATATACATTAACATGAGAATTTGTATAACAGGGCAAGTCAGAAATTTCAAGAGCACAGTCACATGATTCTGAGACAGTTATCCACATTTATCCTTCCTTCCTTGCCTTGTGGAGGCTCAAATGCAAAACCATGTTTAAATATTCCTCCTTAACTCAGCTGTGGTAGGATGGGGCTCTCTGGGCAAAATGTTAATTTTTTTTCCTAAAAGACAACACAACATCATACTGTAACAGCTGATTAAAACAAAAGATTACATAAACAAAGACAAACTGGGAGAAAGAAGTGGTGCAGCTAGTTTCACTATCCAGACATTGGTAAATGTGGAAAATCAGTCTTCAATTTTTTCAAAGAAAATGCATTACCCACCATTTGACCTAGCTATCCCACTCCTCTCTTTACATCCAAAGGACTTAAAATCAGTATACTACAGTGACACAGCCACATCAATGTTAGTCACAGCTCACAGCTCAATTCACAAGAGATAGATTGTGGAACCAACCTAGATGCCCTTCAATAGATGAATGGATAAAGAAACTGTGGTATATATACACAATGTAATATTACTCAGTCATAAAAGAGAATAAAATTATGGTATTTGCAGGTAAATGGATGGAGTTGGAGAATATCATGCTGAGATAAGCCAATTTCAAAAATCCAAGGGCCAAATGATTTCTCTGACAAGTGGGTACTGATACATAATGGGGGACTGGGAGGCAAGGGAAGAATGGAGAACATTGGATTTTGTAGAGGGAAAGGAGGAGAAGGGATGGTGGACTGAGACAAAGAGCATTAACCTATGTTCATGTATGATTACATGAATTATGTGACTCTACATTGTGTAAAACCAGAGAAATGAAAAGTTGTATTCCATTTACGTACTATGAATCAAAATGCCTTCTGCTGTCATGTATAACTAAATAGTACAGTTAAAAAAGAAAATGCATTGACAAAATTAATCAATTTTAAGTTTTCCAATATTCTAATATAAGTTAAATTTGGAAAGCAAAGACCTGTGAAATATTTCCAGAGGCATTCATAGCTGCAAAATCTTTAAGTGTAATAATTTTAAAATACCCCCGTTTCTTGCTTTCCCTTCTCCACCCAACAAAACATGAATTGTTCTCAGATTTGTGTACTTTATTCTGTCTTTTCTGTTGACAGCTTTGGAGCTCTCTTTTGTCTTTGTGATATACTTATAGATCTTTAGCTCTAGCCCTAACGTTTCCCTGATGGATTATTTCCCACTGGATTAATAATGAGAACATTTAAGTTCTCATTATTTACAACACTTAATCTCTGAGAGTTGATCTCCTCACCTGTAAAGTTGAAAAATCTCATTGCATAATGTGTAGATATTTTACTCTGTTTAAAAATTAAATGCTCCCATGGTATCTTTTGCACATATTATACCTTTGCATTTCCTCTGCACCTATCCCTGACTGTGGTTATGTTTTGCATATGCTTGTTTGGCAGGAGGAGTTACTATCATGTATACTGGTAATTTCTGTCAAGATGATCACCTCTCAAAAGTGCTTGGATTAAAACCTTCAAACTTCAGAGGCAGGACAAGTTGACCAAAAATTGCATTGTAATTTATTCTAGTAAAGGATTTGGCAACAACTTTCATAAACTACTTTCAACCTGTTTACTACTGAAATGTAGCTATTGCAATCTCAAATAACAACTAAATACCATGGTGATTGAGTTTAGCTTCCAGTTCACTGGACAGGAGCTTAGGAAGAACTGCTATTTGAGTGCACACAATTATACCTTCCCCTGTGCATTACAGTATAAGCATCAGGCCTGGTTGGCAAAGGAAATAAATAACCCCAAGAATTTACTTCCTGGTTAGGATTTATAGTAATATAACTCTTTCCAATTGTATTTATTATTTATTTTCTGGAATAAATTGATGATTGATCCATTGATTTTTTTTATGCCAAGACCACTAAATAAGTTTTAGAATTCACTGAATAAATTACTCTAATTTTCAAATGTTCTTCTATCCCTAAAGTCATATTAAAAGTCAATTAAATTTCATTTTTAGGGAATTTTCTACTATGTGAGACATGTATCTGACTTATTTAGAAATATGTCTGCTGAAATATTCTTGCTTTTAAAACAAGATTTGCACAAGCAGATAGTAGTAGAAGTTTCAAGATCTAATACAGCATCCATATCTAAGATGAACAGTTATTTCCATACTACTTCTGATGTTTGTAATTGAGTTTCTATGCATTTTCCAGAAAAGAAAAAGAGGAAAATATCATTCATCTACTTGGAAAAATACAGTATTTACAAGGAAAACTAATCTTTTAGGTCTGGTATTACTTTGTTAGGATAATTAAAAATCCTATAGTTACGATGCAAAGATTAATTTATGATTTCCAATTGTAGTATAAAAAATCAGAGTCTTGAGTGGCATAGTGGCACATATCTGTCCTCTCAGTGATTCTGGAGGCTGAGGCAGAAGGATCACAAATTTGAGACCAACCTGGGCAACTTAGGGAGACCCTGTCTCTCAACATCAAAGAGCAAAAGGGATGAGGGCACAGATAAGTTGTCAGAGTGCGGTGGGTTAAATCTCTAGTCTCTCTCTCTCTCTCCCTCTTTCTCTCTCTCTCTCTCTCTCTCACACACACACACACACACAATCTCATGCATACACAGAGGCTGGGGAGATAGTCCAGTGATAGAGTGCTTTCTAGCATGCACAAGGGAATCAGTTCAATCCTCAGTACCATTGAACAAATAAATAAAAGTTTAGAATCATGCTTGCATTTTCAAAATATTAAGTTGATAATTGTATAGTAGACAAGATAACAGAATGGAAGTTAGAACTCCTTTGGTTTTTGATATTGCATAAAATCAGTTATACCACCTGATATGTGTGTCTTCTAAACTGGATTCTTTATTTATCTGTAATGATAGAAAGTTAGGATGATGCACACTTTAAATTTCCTTCCATGCCTAATGAATTTTAATAATTAGGAAGAAGTTTTCAAATAAAGGAAGGCAGCATGCATAATAAAGTATAAAACTCTGATCTAGTTATCTTGAATCTTCTACATTATGTAAATTTGCAAGATTGTGACAGTCTGTGTGACTGTTTTAAATGATTGTTTCATAAAATCTTGCAATGAATGTGTATCTAGCAGGTTAGCTGAATAAGTGTGAAATCTCTACTACAATACAAAAACAGAAACAGAATTCTATCCTAGTGAATTATAAACTCTCTGGTTAATATGGCACTAGAACTATATCAGTTCCTTATAGGAAATTATTCATTTGTATATACTTAGTAATGATTATGTTTTGCATTTTTATGTCTATAAAATATTTTCAACATCTAAATCGTTATAGCTCATACATCTTTAAAAAACAATAGCATGGAAGTTGACTAGAAGCAGCAATTTGTACCAAAGAAACAATAAATAAACATAACAAACTTGAAGCAAATATCCTTTTCTAAAAATAAAATAAAATAAAATAAAATAAAATAAAATAAAATAAAATAAAATAAAGGGATATTATTTTCTTCAATTAATTTATCAGAAAAATATAATAATCATATACACCATACTCTCACATGGTGACCAAATTAGGGTACTGTCTAATACTAGTTCAATGTGGAATCGCTTTGAAAAATAATGTTAGGGCTCCATCAAAATTCTTAAATATGTCATATTTTTTACCTAGAAGTATCATTCTTGAAATTTTGCCTGAGCAGTAATTTGATGAATGAGGATTTCTCACAGAAGAAAGTGTAAAAATTTTCAGAATAGGTAAACATTAAATAATTGCATATTTAAGATTTGTAATAGTAATGATACAAATTATATGAATTGAAATATTCTATACTTTTTATGTACAATACAAATGTTTAAATGCAATGTTTAAAGTATAAACATGTTTAAAATGTATAAAAAATGTTTAAATACAAATGTTTAATACTAGATACAGCATTAAATAGTATAAAACATAAATGAACATTGCAAAAGAAACAAAAATGAAAATGACTGGTATTGAGACTTTTATTTCCTTCATATTTATGCATTAGAGTGACATGATGAGTACAAATCATGAACTGTATGTATTTTGATAGCTATCATATTCATTTTAACTATAAAATAATGTGTAAATTATAGAAAATTTTAAAACATACGAAAAACATACTTCTCCAACATCACTAGAAAACTACCTTCCCCAGTGGTTTTAGTTTATAGCTTTTTTTTTTTAATCTGCTTCTTTCTCTAAGTCTTTAAAAAATGGAATTTGGTTCATTTCTTACACTGATCTGATACACTGTAAATATAATCTCATATTGAATAAACTGAATTTCATATCAATAAATTCCTGTCAATATTTAATTGCTTCAGAGTATAAGTTTACCAATTGTTCATTGTTAGATGTTTAATTTTCTATTTTTTTTTTTACTTTTTATCTAATAAACAATTCTTTGACAATACTTTTTTAGCTAAACTTTTTCTTATATTCCTTTTTAGAAAATTTGTTCGAGCTGTGGAAAAATATCTTCAAATATTACTAAGTAACATATATATGCATGCATTTGAGAAAGACCCCTCCCTCAAGGTGTAGAAAGAACAATACTTAATGCTATTTTGCTGTTTTTATATGGAAGAAATTTAAACTTCAGTAGCTCAGAATGTGACTATTATCTGGAAATAGGACCATTAAATTGATGATTAAGCTAAAATCAGAATATCTGTAAGGTTCGTGATGCAATAGAACTGATGTCTTTATAAGAAGAGGAAATTTGGGGACCAGAGACCCAAGATGCATGTACATAGAGGAAGGACCACACCAGGAAGCAGTGAGAAGGAGGGCAAACACCCAAAAGCAAAGGGCTGATGTCTTAGAAAAACAAAACCTTGGCGTTGGACTTGAAACTTTAAGTACTAGAAAAAAAAAATTATTTTGTTTAGGTGCCCCCCTACCTGTTTCTCTCTCTTTCTCTCTCTCCCCTCATATACATATATACACACATACATATATAAAATACATTTTTAAAATGTTTCATTTTGAAATAATTTTAACTTCTTCAACCTTTGCAAAGAACTTTGACAATTCCCATGTACTGTTCAATTTTTGTTTTTCATCTATTTTTTTTTTTTCTTTTGGTACTTGGGATTGAACCTAGGGGGCACTTAACCACTGAGCCACATCCTGTTCCTCTTTTATTTTTTATTTTGAGACAGGGTCTAAGTTGTGTAGGTCCTGGCTAAGTTGCTCAGTCTGGCTTGGAACTTGTGACCCTCTTGGGATAACAGGTCTGTGTCT
This sequence comes from Glaucomys volans, assembly GCA_020662805.1. Lineage (NCBI taxonomy): Eukaryota > Metazoa > Chordata > Mammalia > Rodentia > Sciuridae > Glaucomys > Glaucomys volans. The sequence goes on along the minus strand of JAJEJO010001138.1, from coordinate 139,685 downwards.
TGCTACCCAGCATCGATTCTTTAATCAGTGGTTACAGCTTGCATAATTCTAACACAACATAAAATTTCAAAACTGACATTTTTATGATTTGTATCTCTAGTTCATGCCCTTTTAACGTATGCATAAATTTGTGTGATAATCCCCACAATCAACATGTAAAATTATCCCATCATGAATAGATATTGACTTGTGCCATCCCTACAAATTTCCCTCTATTATTCCTATTTCTCAACAACCACTAATCCTTTTTCCACATCTATGTAATTTTCCATTTTAACAAAGTTATATAAATAGAATCATATCATAATACAGTATGCAATCTCTTTTTACAAGTCAATATCAATAGGATCTTTTTTTTTTCTTTTTGGCTAAGTAGGAATTCATGTTATGGAAGGCCCCAGTTCATTGATCTATTCACTTATTGGTAGGTATTTTGACTGTTAGGAGTTTAAGACTATTATAGATAAAGTTGCTATGAAGTATTGTGTATAGGTTTTTTTCTAGACAAAAGTCTGATTTCTCTCAGATAAATGTTCATTATAAGATAACAACCAGGTATGGAGGTGCACATCTCAATCCCAGTCATATGGTGTTATGTTTCATTTTTTAAAAAAGTGTCAAACTATTTTTCAGAGTGATTGTAAAAGTTAAATCCCCCCTCCCATTAGGTTAGAGAAATACAATTTCTCTGTATCCTCACTAGCATTCTTCATGCTATTTTACTTTGTCTGCTATGATAGGAATACAGTGATATTTCATCATGGTTTTATTTGAACTTCTTTCATGACTAATAATGTAGAATATATTTACTTTTTAAAATTCGTATTTAAACTTAAAGTTATGTGTGACATACATAAATATCACACTTTCATAGAGTAAGGTATGATATTTCAATATGTGTATACAATGTGTAATGATCAAATCAAGGACAGTGGAACCTCCATCATGTTAAAAATTATTATTTCCTTGTAATGAAAACATTAAAAAAACTCTTCATCTAGCTATTTTAAACATACAATGCATTATTGTTAACTCTGGCCATCCTACTATGCAAAACAACACCAGAAATTATTCTTCCTCTGTAACTGCAAGTTGGTACCCTTTGACCAAACTCTACCCATCCCTCGGTCTCCCCATCACACTACCCAGACTTGGTAATCCTGATTCTACTTTCTAATTCTACAATAACAGCTTGTGCTTATTTACTATCTGTGGATTTTGTTTGTTTATATGTCTCTTTGTGTCTTTCACCATCCATGAAAACTAGATTAACTATTGAATACACATCCGTCAACTAATCATTTCTTAAACAATCAGAAAAAGCATTCAATTATTTTAAAATAAGTCATCTTTAACAGTTTTTTTCCTGAAAATTATTTGAAGTGAGTTCTAGAAATTTTTCATAGAAAGAATGATACCTATTTTCTTTTCAGCCCACAAAATTTACTGTTCGTTCATTTTCACCATGTCAATTACATCTTTATTACCTGAAAGAGATCATGTTCTAAATACGTCTAATTCAGGAACTAATTTTTACTAAATGACTTTGAATGTTTTATTTCTCTGAATCATATCTTACACTATTGCATATAAGTCACATTCAATGAACATATCTGATTATTAAAATCAATTAAAATATATACATTTAATAGAATTTTTATGATTAGAAAATTCTGTTTGAAAGAGTCACTTCTACTCATCCACTTAGTTGGGTGAAACTAAGACAAGAAAATTCTCTTGCATTTCTTATTTATGTTACACTTGAATCACTGGAATTATTTTAATGTGGACAACCTCATGTTGACTGGATAAATGAATAAGTAATAGAATCCTACTTTTTCTAAGTTTGAGACACTTATTTGGAAGAAAATAATTAAAATGTATGCTACAGGCATCAATTTGAATTGTTTGTTTAATTACTGATGTATTTAGAATTGCTTGGGGGAGGGAAACTTTGTGAAAGATAAAAGTCATCAGTTGCACTATTAAGGATAAATCTGGGTACAAGGTAGGGAGGGTTGAAAAAGGAAAGGCATTGTAGGATAGGTAAGAGACATAATCAAATCAGCAGGAGATTAGGGAGATTTTTATGAATAAAATGAATTTCAAATTTCAAAAAATTGTGGAAAATGATGATAGACATGTAGATTGGAACTATATATTGAAATTATTCAAAGTTAAGTAGATTTTTGATTTGTTGCAGGTAGCACTTCCTTTTCAAATTGTAGGATAGCCATTTGTAAGCTTTGTTAACTTGGCTATAAAAAAGGTATTTCAAGTGCATTTGTACTCTTATACTTTTAATTAAATCCACCATCACCTTCCACCCAGATTTCTGCAATGCTCTCCTAAAAGGCACCCCACCCTGACAGACTCTGTCCAGTGTGCAGGATGTGTTTTGAAGGTAGAAACTCCAGGTAAGAAATCAGTTGGCAGGGTAGGAGGCATGGATTGGTGACTCCTTGGGGAGGATAATTTGAGAGATAGAGAAGAATTTGAGAAATATTTAGAAGATGAAAGTAAGAAGGCATTTTGAATTAGGTGCTGGGGTGTAAGAAAATATTATCATGAGGTGGGGAGGGAGCGGGAGAAGGAAAGTGGAATGAGTCAGACATTATTACCCTATGTCTATGTATGATTACACGAATGGTGTGGATCTACATCATGTACAAACATAGAAATGAAAAGTTGTGTCCCATTTGTTTACAATGAATCAAAATGAAGTCTGTAAAAGTAGAATTTCAAAAAAAAAAAGAAAATATCATCATTTCTATAGGTTGAAATACCATTGACATAAAGGCATAGTCACCAATCATAATTTTGCTCCTTTGCCAAGTTCTCATATTTATTTATATATTCATTTTTATACTCTATTTTAAACCTATCTTTCTTCTTTTGTATAGATTAATCAAAAATATCAGTGTCTTGGCAAATTGAATTCAAATTAATAATTCTACAAGACACAAATATGAACTATATATCCAGATATAATAAAAGTATAAAAACACTGATTATTAATCATAAGCCATTAAGGAAATTATAATATGTGGCATTATATTACTAAGGTGAGCAATCATTTAGGTTTACACCTCATTGTCTGAGTTCATTTTAATAATATATTTCCGCTTTTCATTCTTCTTATTAAAAATGGTAGTTTCCAGATTTGAGGAGGAAGTTAATAACTTTCAGAAATAAACTGAATAGCCAGGCATGCTGGTGCAACCTGTAATCCCAGTGGCTCAGGAGGCTGAGGTAGGAGGATCTTGAGTTCAAAGTCATCCTCAGCAATTTAGTGAGGCTCTAAGCAACTCAGTGAGACCCTGTCTCTAAAAAAAATACAAAAAGTCCTGGGCATGTGGCTCAGTGGTTAAGTGCCCCTGAGTTCAATCCTAAGTATAAATAAATAAATAAATTAATTAATTAATTAAACAAACCATAGGGTACATATAGTTGAATGAACATAGTATTATTTTCTTTTTTCCCTCCCAAGGGTTAAATTGAGTCTATTATGTTGAATATAAAATGAATAAATAGAGACCCTCTTATTAAATATAAAGAATTTGCTGAACAAAGATATGTATTAGCCACATATAGCTGTATAATTACGCAAACTTTATGGCAATATGAAAGATTCCTCATTATGAATATTTGATAAAGCAACATTGGTGATATTTGTTTTGCAGTGTTCTTTTGTGACAGGAACATGAGTTATTCATATTTAAATTGTAAGACTCTTATAAAGCAATAAATCAAAATTCTATCAAAGTGTATTACTATATTCAAACATGATGGGTTTCCTCATGAATAGGTCAACAGGAAAATTTATAGTGTGCCCACAGATGATGATATTAAGTTTTTGTCAGTGTTAGTAACAGAAATTTGCCTTGTGTTGAGCCACTGGCTAGTACAATATGTTTTTAAGTATTTTAGTGCCCACTGTAATAAAATGTCTCTAGTAAACTTTTCAAAATTCACCATTACTTTGATTGTATTTCCTCAGAATCATAATGTATGTGGTTTTTTTTGAGGTCACCATTAATGTTTTATATAAAAGAAATACATATATATATATTGATTTGCATTCTACAATCATACTCAGCTCTTTTTATATAATAAAGCATGACAACATTTTCCCCTCAATCCAAAACTTCTCTTGTTCTCATGAACTGATTCAATCTATGCTTTCATGGTGCAGAAAGGAACATACATCCCTTTCACCTTCTTGCTCTTCTACCTATCTCTTTTTCATTCACCAAGTTGCTATTGCTTTTTCCAGCATCAAATGGAAGTATGTTTAGAAACCAAGAGTCAAAAACCATTACGCCCTAGTTATAAGGGTCTTTTGTGGTCCTCTCTTGAATTGAGGAATATTCAAAACCATCTGTCATGGGAAAAGTCCAGTCTGATTTTTTCTCTCTCGGGGCATTTTGTTAGACTCTGAATACTTGCATTTTCCTTCTGCACTCCCATATGGAAAACTTCCCTTTTGCTAAATTGTTGGTGAAATGCATCTTGCTCTTCCATAGTCATCTCTCTTTACTCTGTTATCTAAGGCACCTCCCTTAGGTATGCTTCACCTACAAAGAACCCATGTGTGCTCTGTGCTGATAGTCATGAAGGCATTTCTGCAGGTCACATGAGCCCATCTAATAATAAGGCATATCCTTCATAACACACTCTCCCTGTGGCTTTGACATAGTTTTTTACTGGTCACTTACTGGGCTTGAGCAGTAAAATACAATTTGTTTTTCCCCACACAGAGAATGAAGACATAACTGTTCTGTAGTTTTTTCTTCTTAGGGTTACCTCTCCTTTTAAACAAATTCCTATCTATCATTAAATTATCTATTTCAAATTTCTCTTCTTTTCTTGTATAGATAGATGAACTGGAACATTGTAATGGCTTAGGATTGCAAGATTGCTTCTGATTACATTTTATCATACTGTTAAAAAAGTATCTAGCACTAATGTTTATCATTTTCTCACATTTATTACTCACAGGCCTCATAGTAATAACTTCAGATAAGGCATTGAACCATTTTTTAGTTTCTTCTTATCTAGTTACATTTATCCTTTATTGATAAGTAATATTTGACCTGTATTTAAAAATTAATATTCTCAATATTAGTTTAAAAATATAGTTTTTCTTAATATTGAGGGAAATATTTTCTTTTAATATTATCTCTATCCTGAGTTGAATACCCACAGACATATCCATAAACATTCTAGTTTTTTTCTAAATTTTTTGTTCTGACAGAGATATGTTTTGGAAAACATTTCATTATACTTAAAACTACTTTATAAGTTACTTTTTTCTACTTGAACTCATCTTATGTTTCCAAAGGAATAATCCACATAAGAAGTGCTTTAAAATGCATTTTAAAGGCTAGGGATATAGCTCAGTTGGTAGAGTGCTTGCCCAGAAGCACAAGGCCCTGGGTTCAATCCCTAGCACTGCTGCATTAATTTATGTAAAAACACATGATCATTAGAAAGTAACTGTAATACTAGAAATCATGTGTACTTTAAATGTGATTTATAGAGATTGATACAGTTGGGACAATTAAAAATTTTATGTCAATTTGAATTGGTTATGTTGCATACACAATTGAAATACTGGGTTTTTTTGTATTTTTTCTTAATAACTTTTTGTTTCCATACTAAAATCCAGACCAATGCATGAACTAAAAAATCTTGTTTGTGTAATACTTATGAAGGCATTATTTTATGATTGAAATCTAGTTATATATTGGTGAAAAAGAAAGTTTTATGGATATTTTGCTAAGTGAATTCTGTGAAATTAATGTAATTTTTGAGATTCATGAATTGAATATGGGATACTATTAGCATCTTTTATATGAAGTTCATGACGACATCATTTGATGGTTCATTTATCTGAAAAAAAAAAAACTTAAAGTTGATAAGATCTAAAATATTAAACGTATTTCTAGAAATGCAGCTTGTGAAAGTATTTCTGCCCCTAGGGAAAAAAATGTGCTCAAGGACATTTAGTACATAAAACACAGAAAACATGGAGACTGCATTGCTCTCCATTTAGAAGTAGAATAATCATATTCAGGATGCATTTCACTGAATCACAGTGACTGAAGTGAGGTTCTCATTTATTGGTGTTAGGTAAATTTGATAGTACACATGAATATGAGTTTTTAGGAGTTGTTTAATCTTCAGAAGATTCATGGAACAGTGCTTCAGAACACTAAGATCTTAAATCAAGATCTAAGTTTAAGATCATATATCCAGCTTCAAGAAAAGTTTTGGATGTAAGTGTATTTGGTGGACTAAGAGTCAATATCAACATTCCAGAATGAGTTTATTGAGGCATTTGTAAAGATTAACTTATTATAAGAAAACCAAGTATAATGGATTATATAATTTTATAAATTTACCCCAATTTTAATATAAAGGAAAAAAATCCAAACCAGAAAAAAAAAATGGACAAAAGATTTTAATACACATTTCTTAAATGAAGACATACAAATGGACACATGAAAAATGTTTAGGATCACTAATCATAACTAATTAAAATCAAAAGAATGGGATATATCTTCACTGCTATTAGAATGACTATTATCAGAAAAACTCAAGACAAAATTTTAGTGAGGAAGTGGAGAAAAGGAAGCCCTTGCACACCGTTGGTAGAATGTAAATTATCACAACCACTGTAGAA
>JAJEJO010001138.1:0-127997 GCA_020662805.1 Glaucomys volans | reverse complement strand
TATAATGAATTGTCTAATACTTTTTTCTTTCCCACCCTTTCCCTGTTTCTACATTTAATTTCTATCCTTTAAATTTCCAGAAATATTAGGAGGCAATCAGCAAGCTTATTCTATTCTATTTTGCATATGCCTTCACTACTAATACATCTATTCTTTTCAATGAATACAGTGTTTATATAGATGTAACTTTTATACATATGATATAATTTTTTATAAAGTCATATGTGTTCAGTTCTTGCCAGTAGATGTATTATTCAAGCTTTGTCTTGTGATTTTTTTGGTTGTCTGAAACTTTCTGGTTTAGTAGACAGGAAAATGTTCATAGGTTTTAGATTTTCCATATTGTAACAGATTGTAACATTTATACTCACTTGGATGGATGTAAAATCTTTGGGTCACATTTTCCTTCATTGTGCAACTAAAACACATTGTTCTATTGTCTTCTGATGTGAAGTATTGCTGTTATTAAGTTAGTTTTTCTGTTTTTCTGGATGACCAAATACACGTAGTTTTAATTTTGTCCCTACTGCACAAAATAGATTTTTGTCCTTCAAATCAGTCTTGGTTTAATATGGAACTTGAACATTTAACATGACAGATTTGAATTTGAATTTCTATTTACTGTCAATTATTTCTAAAAGCAGATTTACATAGCATAAAATCTCAAATATGCCTGCATTTTTCTTTTCATAGAAAGCAATGTCAAATAAGCACAACTACCATTGGTAAACTGCTGAAAATTGGGAGATGGTACCTATGTGTACAGCTGAAGACATGATCAAAATATCTACATACAAAAAAAATGTTCACTTAATCCTACAGATGCTTAATGCCACACAACCAAGCATCTTCTTAATGCTCTGTATATTTTTTCTAGGAGCTAAGGACATAGATTGACTATAACCAAAACTCAATATGCCCATTAAATAATTAGCAATAAATTACATTGTCATCTTGAGAACCCCATCTTTGTGACTGCTTACACGGTAGAAAGGAGTTAAATAAATGACCTATACTGAATTAGCTGGCAGAATGTACATAACTGCTCTTTCCTATATTGGGAAAAGTTGGTAGAACATAGACAACTAGGTTAAGATAAAAAGTATTTAGGTAATGAAAAGCAAATCAATGATTTGGGAACAAATATCTCTACTAGAACAACAACAACAAAGAGAAAAAAAGAAGAAATTAAAACTCTAAGACCAATTGTAATGTTACCAATAGTCTTTCCTAGGACAGATGCACACTTCCAGACCTCTTGGAAATTAGTAATTGCTAGTTTCAGTCCTAGAAATTCTAGTTATTCTCTTTATATTCAGCCAATTATACATTGTTTCTACATCCCAGAGAATGACATTTGCTATTGTCACAATTACCACTTGTTGAGTAGCTATGTCCTCCTGCATTTTCTTTTAAACACATAAAAAGTGATGTCATGTCCATATTTTTGTAAGTATGTAAAACTTCAAAATATTATGTAAATTTTTATGTTGTGGATTATTAGTCATTAAGAGATGTGAACATAAATATTATATTCTACTTATTTAGTTTTTTGAGATTTTGAAATTATCAAAATTAATCTTGCATTTTAAAAATACATGCAAAGACAAATATGATTATAGACTGAATAAATTACTTTGTAAATATATTACTCCACAATGCTGATGTGTATCTAGAAAACTGTGTAATCTGATAAACACTAACTTTCCTTTAATCATAAAGGCAAAGGAAATTTTAATTAAATAAGTCTGTATGCATTTGATTTCACATCCTTTTGAGATCGAAAGCTTAAAAATTATTTGATTGTAATTATGAGCTTCATGGTAAAAGAAATCACAGATTAGTTGAGTACCAAGGAAAACTGAATTTGAGGGTAAGGATTAAAATACAAGTTTATTTATTTGTCTATTATGAGGTTCTGCTTCTGAATGAAGTATTTCACTACATTTGATATATAATCATAAATAAACAAATGCATATGTAAACACACATATGTGTGCACATGCACACACACACTGAGTTTTACAAATTTACATATTGAATTCAAGCAAGTAGAAAACATCAAAATTTGTATTCAAATTTCTGTCTGCCTAATTCTAAATTCTAAGGTCTTTCTACTACATGAATCTGCTTCTCAGTATGCCTTCTAAATCAACCACTTAAAGCTCTTGCTGTCTCTGCTATCTAATATAGTTCAATAGATTCATAAGTTTTTGTTCAAGGCACTCATTTAGAGCTTTAGAAGAGTTAGGAATAAATAGTTCACAACATGAGGTATCACCTGTCCTCAAATAGCTTACTTTCTGGTGAATTGTTGAAACTAGCTTGAAATGATGTCCTCTCTGTCCGAGGTCAACTAAATATAACCATGCATAAAAATATTCTTCCTAAAATACATTATTGATCCTATAGTTACTGGAAGAATTAATGCCAAGAGTTATTATGGAGACATGAGTTCTATATCTGATGAATATATTGTGCACAGCCTTTTCATAATTTACCTGTTGTGTGATCTTAAGCATGGTGTGCACTCTTCCTTAGCCTCATGTGATAAATGAAGACAATAATACTATCTAATTTATAGGAAGTTTCTGAAAATTAAGTGAAATGATGTATGTGAAATATTTAGCAGAAGAAATGATATACAGTGTCTGTTTAATATATATTAATACTATTTTATTACTGAGATTCTTGTCACTGGGGCTCCAGTTTCTGTTTTGCTTCTTTATTTGTAACGTCATTCAGCTGTATGTCCATTCCTTACTTAATCTGCTTTGTCTTTGTATCTAAATTCCTATTTCTGTCTGAGACTTAAAGAAAATGTCTACAGCTCTGTGCTTTTCCAGCCACACATGTGCCACCTGGTTGGACTTGGAAATGGAATTGAGTCTGGAAATGGATTGAGTCCCTTAATCTGGACTTCAATGAGACAATCACAGAAGTCAATTTCTTTTACTGTCAGTGTGGATGATTTCCTGTGCTGTGCGGGCAAATTCTGAGAATTTCTGGCTTCCCCCACACGCACTTCTTTGATTGCCTTGTTCTATGAATTGAAAATTGTGCCTGAATCCCTCAATTGCAAATCTGTCCCAGATACGTTTGAGGATCACTGACTTCCTAAAGTCTGAGATCCTTCTCAATTAGCTTTCCCCTATTCAGCAGGATCCTGCTTCCTATTGGTGAGTCTATTGCTTTGTACATACATATTTCTCAATATAAAGCTGAAATATCTAATAACCACTACGCACTCATTGGTTGAATTTGAACCACATTAAAGCTTTATAGGGTTCAGATATTAGATTGGCCCACATTTCCATGACAGATTCTTTTCCTAGAGAAAGGTTTTCAGTTGGTAAAAAATGATGTAATTAATCTCTTTTGAAGATTAAATAAGAATATTCAAATAACTGTATCTGAATTACATATTGCAGTTTTTATATAGAAAGAATTCACAGACTTCAAAACACATGAATTACAGAGTTGGAAACATACACTGGTTATAAAACTGTACCATATTACAAATAACAAAAATCATTTGCTTTATGAAAGGAAGAAATTACCAATATGTAAATTTTTAAAAATAATTTAATCTTTCCTCTGCCTCTTTTACATTGCTTCTTCAAGTTCCATGTCTTCTTACTTTTCACACCTGGCCTTCATTTCTCTAGAACTCTGTGTTTTTTAGTTTATTCATTTCATTTTGCTTTATTTCATTTCTCTCATTTACTGAGAACTTCCCATCGGCATTCCATTCTTTGCAAGAGGTAACTTATTTTTCATTTTTCTCTTCTATTATACTCTTTCTTGGAAAATTCACTGGGCAAATGTATTCTCATATGAATATTCTGTCACAAGAGAGAGCTACAAGGACAGTGATATCTGTCATTTTCAATGGCTTATTCCTTCTTTCCTGCTGGCTCTGGGGCTCCCTAATGTTTCATGTATTGCTGCCCACAGATTGGTAGCTACTTTTTTTTTTTATAAAAATATTCATCTGGGAACCACTTGATCCTCTGTGAATTTTTCACTATAAATTTAAATTAAGTCAGTTGGCATAAGTCACAACTGAAAATAAATAGCTTATACACTGGAGATCCAAATAACTAAAGGTAAAATAGCAAATCACTTTCCTCCTTTACCTGCTTTTCAATTATAAGCAATTCACAAGTTTGAGATTCCTTCAGCTGGGAACAATGATAAGTAAACCATTTTTTCATTTAATATCCACTTTGGTTTCCTTTCAGATGTGCCTATTTAAGTCTACACAAATCTATATTAAAACAGGAAAGTTAAGAATTGAGTCAGTGTAATACTAAACAAAAGATTACATTAGATTCACCTAGTAAATCACGGCTTTGCATGGCCAACCTTAATGAAAATGTCTCTAATTTATCAGTGAAATATAATCAACAATTTCAGTTTTCTTAATAAAATGATCTAAATCAGTAAATTATTTGCCTATTCTGACTCTTCCTAATTTCTCCAGAGCTATCCCTCATTTTTATTTATTCATCTTGTACAGTCTTTAATGCTGTCAATTCAAACTCCTCTGGCTTCAAACCCTTTGAAAACGTGCAGTTGCCACTCCCTCAAATTGCCTCCACACCCTCTGGAAAATATACAGACCGTGGGGCTGGGGTTGTTGATCAGTGGTAGAGAACTTGCCTAGCACTTGTGAGGCACTGGGTTCAATCGTCAGCACCATATAAAATATACATAAAATACATAAAATAAAGTTATAAAAATATGCATATTTTTTATAATAACATACATCTCCTTAGTTACAATGCCTCTTTATGGAAATAGCTACCTTGACCTACAGATGGGTAGGTAGGTAGGTCTGTGTTTTCAGAAGTCCATTTATTTTGCCTTTGTAGCATTTATCATAATTGGAACCAAGGTCATCATGATAGAATGAGTTACCTGTGTCTTCTCTTCCTGAATGCAAAGTTCCACAAGATTGTGTTGTTCATTGATATCATTCCCATTTTTAGCATTTAGAATAGCTCATGTTTGGTCACATATTTAGTGATAGATAATTTATGGATTAATTAATACATGAATACATAAAAGGCAAGTGTGGGTGTAAATAATAATGAAGTAAATAAATAATTTGCAGTTCTTCTTATATGTGGTCATGTATTTAGAGATACATACAATAGAGATAATGCGTATAAAAAGATGATCCTGATGACAATATTACATAAGGAATTGAATATCTGGTGGCCTTATTAAATGTTTTCCAGTGATCCTTCTTCCTGCACTGGTGGCCAACTTCTAAGACTTTTAATAATCTGAACCTCTTGACTGTTTTGGGCTGCTTCCCAAGGGATAAGAGGTGCTATTATTCTGTTTTGTTTTGTTTTGTTTGTTTGTTTTATCCAGTTGCAGTGGCTCTATATACATTTCTTTCCCAGCAATTTGAGACTTTGTTCCTTAAATGATAAGGTCTGGGTCAGATTAGTGCCATAGTGACTTCCTGTCCTGCCTGAAGAGGGAGGCATTCTGTGGTCCTGTCTCATCATCACATTTTTCTTTTGATCCCTAAATAGAGGCCACAGAGAAACTGTGGGAACATCCTCTCCTGTACCTCAGGTTTCCATTGATTCCATGCTCTGTGTTAGTTAGCTTGGGCTGGCATGATAAAACACCTTGGTATGGGAGGTCTAAAAGACAGAAATTGATCTTCTCACAGTCCTGGAGGCTGGAAGCCAAAGATGAATGCATGGCAGTTTTGTTTCTTCTGAGTCTACTCTGCTTGGTTGGAGATGGCTACCTTCTTGCTGTGTGTTTGTTATTGGCTCTGTGCATACACATGTCTGAGTCTCTCTCTGTGTTGAGTGTGTTCAAGTTTCCCCTTCATATAAGGACACCAGCTATAACCGCTTAGGACTTAAAGACTACACTTTACCATAAACACCATTTTTACAAAGCTTATTTCCAAATCTAATTTGGAAAGGCACAATTCAGCCCATTACACTCTCAAACTGAGAGGCAGCCTTTAGCAACTGAAGAATTGTTTCCCCAGAATAATCACTCTCTGCTTGCAGGAGCAATGTTCACATATACTTCCCCATTGAACTTGCTGTCTTAGATTTTAGGCTTGTTGTTACCCTGCACTATCAGTTTTCTAAAGGTTAAAGAAAAGTCAGTCTTTGAAGATTATCTCAATTTTAGTCAATTAGGTAATGATAGTATTTTAACTTTTAATATCCTGGGCAACAGGAAAATACTGTTTAAAATTAAAAATCTGAGTTCTTATTGCATTTGTCTCATTTCTATGACTTCTGAATGTGAACCTTCTCATGGATAAGTCATACAGACTCTGCATTATGTACCCTAGCCACCAAATAATCAGCCTCATTATGGTGGTTTCAAGCCATCTAAACCTGGATAGATTCCAAGTCAACATATCTCCCCTCATCTCTCTTCTGAACTCAATATGTATAATTGTCTAATAGACATCTCTACTTCATTATCTAAGGAGCACTGCAAACTTAACAAGCTTAAGCATGAGGTCACTCAAGAAAGTAACTTAGTGAGTCCTTTGCTTTACCACCATGTTTAAACTTCCTATAACTCTATCACCCTCCTCGTTTGCAGTTTTCTCATTAATACTTGTCATTATCTGACCTATCTAGTTCATTTTTCATCTTCCTTTCAGAATATCAGTTCCATAAATGTGGGAATTTTTGTCATCATTCTTAAATCTTCAGCATACAGAAAGGGTCAGACAGCTGGTACGTACTAAATAAATAAAGAAAAGCAAAGAAAGAAAAAATGGAAAGATAAAATATAAGAATCTCCTAAGGGTATTATAGAAACACTGAGGTGAGAAGAGATAAAAGAAAAAGCAATAAATTTTTTTCAAAAAATTGGATAATTCAGAAGAAGAAACAAAAGAGAACATAAATGGGGAAAATAAATTACCAAAGAAAAATAAAGATAAATATCCAGGAACATTTGGATATAACTTCTAAAAGAGAAAAGGCACATTGAAGTATCAGAAAAATAGATTTTAAAAATTCACACAAGGCATTTATTCAGAATATTAACATTTCAAAATATTTAATATTTAATTTCAGAATATTAAAAAATAAATTCCTAAGAGCTTCCTGGAAAAATAGCAGTCATATCAATTAATAGAGAATCAGAGGGACTTCAGATCCCTCAGTAGATGTTTATTTGTAAAGAGTGCAATAACATCAGATGTTCGTCCAAATAATCTTACACCAAATATTATACTCAGAAAAATCTCAATCATGTGTGGGGATTGAGAGAATTTTTCTGGTACGCAATACTGTATTTGCTTCTTTCTATATGCCCTTTCTTAGGAAGGTGTTAGATGATCGAAACAGATAAGTAGGGAGCAACCAAAGAATCAATGAAGTCACATCCAGGAACTAGGACCTTTAATTCACAGGGATGACAAACAAATGTAGCCAGAAACAGTGCTGTACCAGACCTAGAGAGAAGGAGCATGGGGAATTGTGGAAGAAGTCTTCAGAGAAATAAAGTGAGCATGTGTAATGATTAGAATGATTGGAAATCAGTAGCACGCAGATGTATTGCTTATTGTCATGTAAAGAGTCTGTTAGAAAACTGTAAAATGCATAATAGATATTCAAAGATATTTGATTGAAGAAAGAAATAACATAAATATTAATTGAAGCATTGAAAGGATGGAATGAAGTGCTGGAGAGAAGGTAATAAGGATATGAAAATGACACAAATGAAAATTAAACATAATACCAACATGATTACATAAGATACTACTAGAAAATTATTTGAAAGTACAGAAATACATGTCAAAAGACATTAAATTTTTGTATCAGTACCCCTAACAAGTAAGGACATGTGAGGCAGGAAACTTCTACTTTTTATGGCATTTTCAATGTTGAAATACATACATATGTATATATGTGTATATATACATATATATTTATAGCTATATATATATATTTTTTATAGCAGATTAGAGGATGGCATATATAGAAATGTGTTACCTTGAACCTCTCTCAAGGAAGTAGTTGCTACAGCAGCCTGTTTATTCTTAATCTGCAAAGAACCACCTTGCTCAAGGCTGTGCCCTTCCTGCATCTGGTGACAGGGAAAGATGGATTGGGAAGGTTGGGCACTTCTCTCTGACAGGAGACAGCTCCAATAGACACTACATGCTCTGAGCTCCCTACCAGACTGACAGAGGCTTTTGAGGACCTCTGCCCTTTGCCTAGACCTGATTTCAGTCTTCCTTACCCTGATGATGATCTTTAGTACACAGTTTGCTCTCTCTGCTCTGGTCTTAGTTTGTGCATCTGGTTCCTGAACTAGACTGAGACAAGAAAGATAGGGGATATTTTTTGCAGTGGATCACTCACTTGCCTGCTGCCCATGAAGTCATCACTGGTGATTGTGGGACATTTGGTGTGTAAAGTACTAAGGCCATGTATGTTATTTAATTTCCATGGTCATTTTATAACATCTTAAAATATTTTTATTCCTATTCCGCTGATGTGGAAACTGAGATCAAATATGTTATGATCAGGGGCTGCAGTTGTACCTCAGTGGTAGAGGGCTTGCCTAGCACGTGTGAGGCACTGGATTCCATCCTCAGCACCACATAAAAATAAATAAATAAAGCTATAAAAACACAATAACATTATAAAAATATTTTAAAAAATAAAAAATGTTATGATCCTTGTTCAAGGTCACGCATAAAGCAGTGATTAGAAACAATATTCAAACCACAGAAGTTTAGTTAGACTGCTCAGAGTCAATGTTTTGAATGACTGGAGTATAAAATTGTAGAAATTAAATGATGGTGTTCGACCACTGCTAAATATAAATCTGAAAAAAGATTAAATGACTTTCAGAAACAAGTATATTTTTATGAATAAACCAAGCAATATTTGAAAAGGGAAACTTATTTTCTTCTTTTGCTTTTTTTTCCTGTGCCATTGCTCATGCCTTATTAAAACACTACTAAGTTTGACATCTGTATTTCTGGTCCACAGTTAATTTTACTTCAGTACAATAAATGTACAAATTGTAACTTTGACTTTCCAAATGACATTGTGTGATATTTTGTTTTCAATTATGTTTTCAATTATGAACACAGTCTACCTCCTGAGGTTTCCAGTTAAGATAAAAGGATATGTCACAGTTAGGAACAGTCAACTCATCAAGAGTCATGGTGTGAAGTGGTTCCTATGAATCCCTGCCAGATAGAATTATTTGTAATGATGAATGATCTCAATTTCTGTACAAGTAATTTAAAACTCATTCTCGGTTGTGAGTGAATTTTGTATCACATAACCAAGAATTAACTGTATCAGATTTTTAAAAAATTGAACACTTTGGCATTTGTCCATCATTTTATATGTATATATATACCCGTGTATATATATACATACAGACACATATGTGTGTATATACACACACATTACTGTGCTAAAATATTTAATCTAACAAAAACAGAATATCTAGTAGATAGAGAGCAACAAATGTGAGCCATTTGAGTATCACCACTGAACCTATTATTTGAAATGTCAGCATCTCTGCGAGGGAACTTTATTTTTTAGATAACTAGGATATGTTTAATGGAAAAAATGATTTATGCAGGATACACAAAGCACAATCAGTTCAGAATACATTGCTCTATTTTTCTGTCCTTTTATCTTATATGATATCAAAGATCTTCAAGCCAAAATGGTTTTGCAGCATTTTTATTGTCCAATTACCTGTACTAAGTAAGGGAAGATTTTAAAAGCTTTTCTTTCCTTTATTCTTTTAAGAGAATGTCCAGTACAGTCTAAAAGAACTTACATAAAAAGGAAAATGACTGGAATATAAATAGAAAGAGAGAGTATCAGCAGATGCTGTGAGAGTAAACAGAAGAAAGAAGTTTCTTTTATGGTAAATAAGAGGAAGAAAAGAATTTCATGTGCACAGGAGAGAGGACCCTAATTATTGTGGTTGGAAAAACATTTCTTCTTTAATTTTTTTCTTTCAGAACTCAGTACATGTATTACAGAAAAATGGGAGAGAATATGATATAGTTGTTTACAGAAACCATAATAGAAGTGAGTTTTAAACTTTGTATTTAAAGAAAGACAGTATTGCCTCTTAAAATCTTAATTTATTAGCTTTATTTAATGAAGTTATTTGTATTAGATTTGATTAAGTACTTTTTTGGCAACTGATAGTGCCTTTAATGTGAATGGAAGAATTCTTGTATTTCTACATTTAACAACACTTAAGAACTAAAAATAATTTGAAAATAGATTATTTATAAAACATGTGCATAGTACTAAAAACAGATTAAGTGCATGAATGAGAAATCACTAAACAGAGGAATGGCCAGAGCTTATGTGAATCCTAAGAAAGTGTTTGAAACTGGGAAGACCTTGTTTTCCCTGGTCCTGGTGCCAGTTTTCCACCTAAGTGCAATAAAGATCCAACTCTACCACAGTCCTCCAGAGTCTAGGAGCTCTGAGGAGGCAGCTTAGTGCTGTTCCTACTATGCAAGGGTTTCCTGACCTCCACCCAACCCTTCTTCAAGGTGTTCTTTAATACCATTAAAAATGTATTAAAAAGAGTAAGTAAAAATAGGAAATGATAGGGGAAAGTAGAATTGGTATAGGAAGTTGCCACCTTTTAAATATTCATGAATACTAGAAGGTGATGATCAGAAAAGTAATTTTAAAATTATGCATAGGGAAAAGATAATTCAAAATAAATGAATGATGATTAATGTTTACATGAATTATTGACATGCAAAGCAGTCTCTGCATTTCAGACTTCAAAATGAAGAAAATACTGCATTTGATAAAATCAAAATGCCATACTTTGCTTCTGGATCATCCCCCAAAAGCCCATCTGAACATTCTGATGCCTGGCTTGGGAGATGAAGGAAACTAAGAGATGAGGCCAGGGGGAAGTGTTCAGGTCCTTGGTAGCAGTTTCCCAAAGGCGACTGTGGGATGCCAGGCTCGTTGTCTTTTACTCTTCTCTGTTTTTCCTTCATGACCATGAGATGAGCAGTTTTGCTCTACCACATGTTTCTGCCATAATGTGTCACAGTAGGACCAAAGCAACCATGTCATTAGAACATGAACTAAAAATTCCAAGATTTTAAGTTCAATTATTTTTTTCTTTAGAAGTTGATTACCTAAGATATTTGTTATAATGATGCAAAACTGATTAGAACACAAAGTAAACAAGAAAATGAAAACTAAAACCTGTTAAATAAAAAAAAAAAAGCTGGGTATAGTGGCATATACCTGTAATCTTAGTTACTGAGGGAGGCTGAGGCAGGAGGATTGCAAGTTCAAGGTGAGTCTCAGCAACATAGAAAGACCCTGTTTCAAACTAAATTTGTTTTTATAAAGGAGTTGCAGATGAAGCTCAGTGATAGAGTGCCCATGGTTTTAATCCTCAGTACTACAAAAAAATAATTTTTTTTCAAAATTAGTTTCAGGCCTTTCTTATATTCATTATATAAGAATTTAATGCTGTAAGTTCTCTACAAACTCTACTTTAGTTGGATTCCATAAATTGTGTCACTTTTTAATTGTATTCAATTACAAATATTTTGAATTTGTTACACAGTTTTTAAAATTTAGAAACATGTGACATACTTTGCCAGCATTTGGAACATTTCTAGTTGTCTTTCAATAACTTCTAATTTAACTTTGTTGAGGTAAAATAATATAATTTATATGATTATAATTTTTTAAAAGTTCCGTAATTCTTTTCATAATTACTTTTTACTATCCATTTAATACTTACAGGGTCCATGGCCAGGTCCTCTTTTTCCAAATAAGTTTGTATTTTCTATTTCTTCTTGATCAGTTTTATGGGTTTGCTTAATTTCATTAATTTCTTCAAAGGGCATATATTATGCTTTGTTGATTTCTTCTTACTTGATTTTGTTAATAATTTCACTGCTCTACACATTATTTTCTTTCCTACTCCTTACTTGAATTTAATTTTCTACCTACATAATTTTGAAGATTAAATATGCCACACCTCTTCAGTTCCAGCTATATATTTTTCTCAAGTACAGCTTTAACCAAAAGTTTTTCTGTGGCATATCTTTATTATTATTATTCAACAAACCTTTTGTCAATGTTATGATGGAGGAGCAGACAAAACTACAAATCAGATTGTGCAGTTATTAAATGAATAATAATAATTTTATTTTGACATTGGATAAAAAGTAATTGGAAATATTCTTTGCAAGATGCAAGCTACAAAGTTTATTTCAAATGGATAATTGAATTTCTCTAAAATTATTCAAGAAATTCAAATTTTCTTGTTACAAAACCTTCCAGTGTGGAAAACTGTGGGGCCAAACAGTTTCAACGGTAAATTCTAACGTGTTAAGGGAAAAAGATGTACCAAGTTTTTAAACTCTTCCAGAAAATATAAAAGGAGGAAGCAACTCCTCCCTCACTTTACAAGTTCAGAATTGTACTGCTGAAGTATGTACACAAGGGTATTATGGGGAAAAGCAAACCAATAAAAATACTACCAAAACTATTTTCATCTACATATAATAGTGTTAAAATCATTTTTAATATCTTATCAAATTAAACTAGTGACATGTAAAATGAATAATGTGTTATGCTAGCTTGATTTTATTTTGAAAATCATCAACGTAAGCCTAAGTAACCATTTTAACTAACAAAATAATTTGAAAGTAAACAATTTGAGCATCTTAATAGACGTAATCAACAGCATTTGACAAAATTCAATTTAATTTATGGTAAAAATGTAAAAAAATCATAAGAGTAGATGCAAGAGTAGATGTCGAGTAGATGCTCGACATGATAGAAAACATTCATGCAAACATGTTCTTATCTTTCTTCATGATGAGTCTGAAAGCTGTTGTCCAAGATAATTAAGTTTGTATAAGGATGTTCACACATCTATCTAATGCGGTGCTAAAATCTTAGCAAACGCAATGCCCTTGAGAAATGTGAGAATGCATGTGAGCTGAAAAGGAAGAAACAGAAAGGTTTTGAATTAAGAGTTTCAAGTCACTTTTCTTTAATGAAACTGGATCACAAACATCGCTGTTTCCATTTTGTCATTAAGTAATTTCTTCCTTACATCATGTTAAAGTCTTGGACACTAAGTTAAGATGTAATTAAACATAAATCCATTTTCTGGTTCTCACTTCATCGTTCCCTTCTCTATCATTTGCTCCATGTTCTAAGTATTTTCATGCTATTTATTAATCTTAAAGTTGTCTTTGAATTGTGGTGAATCTTATGGGCCCAACAAACTTCTGCTGAGCTACTCTGTTTCAAATCTAGGGCATCTCAGACCGGTCCTTTTTCTCATGCTGAAAATTTATCTGTTCCTCAAAACTCTTCAAAATCCCATATCTATCTAATATTTTCATATAAAACTCTAACTTTGAAAGAAATCATATGTTGCAAAATGTTAAGACAAGTAATAAGCATTTCAGTTCATTTGAAATCTCTGTGCAGGAGACATTTGAAATCAATCTGGCGTCTCAGGGCATTTTGCTTAAAAATTAGCCATACTTGAAGCCTGTACTTTTAAATACTTGGAGTTTAGTTTTTGCCTTCTCCTGGAAACAGGAAGACTCTCTCAGTCCTGAAATTATGTCGTGAAGCAAAACGAAGAAAAGAGTTTCTTTAGTATTTGTTTAATGAGCATTATCCCTATGATGGAGTTGGCTATGTTAATATTTTAGACTTAGCTAATGTGTAGATACACAAGTGTTGTCTTACAGAGAAAAATTGTATTAGATATCTAATATTAAGTATCAAAAATAACCAGGGAAAGAAAAATGTATTTATTTATCATAGTCATCCATTTTTCAGGGGTGGCATCTCGTATTATCACTCTCACATTCATTTCACCATGAACTTATGAATATTTGTAATGTGGAAATCTCTTCTTTTCTATTTACCAATGTATTCAAGCCAAATTTTATTGAAGCTGGTTAGAGCAATAGAGATTAGTAAATTATTATACTTACTTTTATATACAGGCATAAAGAAATAAGATTCTTTGCCTATTTACATAGATCCTATGGGCTATATCTGTTTGCCTGACTCAAAACCAATTTTTTAAAATTTTTTAATTAGTTATTCAAGATAATAGAATGTACTTCTCATTCTGCTTGTACATGATGTAGAATTACATTGCTTGTGTAATCATATAAGCACAGAGGATAGTGATGTCTGATTCATTCTACTATCTTTTTTATTCTCATTCCCCCTCCCTTCCCTTCATTCAGCTTTGTCTCATCCAAAGTAATTCTATTCTCCCCCCATGTGCATATCAGAAAAAATATTTGGCCTTTGCTTTTTGGGATTGACTCATTTCATGTGCTCGATAGTCTCCAGTTCCATCCATTTACTGACAAACACCATAATTTCATTCTTCTTTATGGATGAGTAATATTTCATTGTGTATATATAATCATATTTTCTTTATCCATTCATCTGTTGAAAGGCAGCAAGGTTAGTTCTGTAGTATAACTATTGTGAATTGAACTGCCTTAAACATTGTGTACAGTTACAGCTGTGGAACTGTAATATACTAATTTTAAGTCCTATTAAACTGAGAAGTGAGATAATTGGGTTAAATGGTGGTTCCATTCCAAGTTTTCGAGGAATCTCCATGCTGCTTTCCAGAGTGTTGCATCAATTTGCAGTTCCACAAGAAATGTATGAGTGTACGTTTTTCCCTACATCCTCATCAACATTTATCATTGCTAGTATTCTCAATTACCATTCTGACTGGAGTGAGATGAAGTAGCTTTAATTTGCATTTGTCTAATTGCTAGTGACATTGAACATTTTTTCATATATTTGTTGCTGGATGGTATTTCTTTTTCTGTGAAATGTCTGTTCAGTTTCTTAGCCTAATTATTAATTGGGTCATTTGTTTTTTTGCTGTTAAGTTTTTTGGGGTTCTTTATATATCCTGGAGATTAATGTTCTATCTGAGACTTGGGTGGCAAAGATTTTCTCCCATTCTGTAGGCTCTCTTTTCATGTTCTTGATTGCTTCCTTTGCTGTGAAGAAGCTTTTTAGTTTGATTCCATCCCATTTATTGATACCTGATTGTAATTCTTGCATTTTAGGAGTCTTGTTAAGGAAGTCAGTTCCTAAACTGACATGATGTAGATTTGGGCCTACTTTTTCTTCTATTAGGTGCAGGGTTTCTGGTCTAATGCCCAAGGCCTTGATCCACTTGGATTTGAGTTTTGTGCATGGTGAGAGATAGGAGTTTAATATCATTTTACTACATATGGACTTCCGGTTTTCCCAGCACCATTTGTTGAGGCTATCTTTTTTGCAATGTATGTTTTTGGAGCTTTTGTCTAGTATGAAATAACTGTATTTATGTGGGTTTGTTTCTGTGTTTTCTATTCTGTGCCGTTGGTCTACATATCTATTTTGGTGTCAGTGCATGCCATTTTTGTTACTATAGCTCTGAAGTATACTTTAAGGTCTGGTATTGTGATGCCTCCTGCTTCACTTTTCTCGCTAAAGGTTGCTTTGGCTCTTCTTGGTCTCTTATTTTTTTAAATGAATTTCATGACTGCTTTTTCTATTTCTAGGAAGAATGCCATTTTAATTGGAATTGCATTAAATCTGTATAGTGCTTTTGGTAGTATGGTCATTTTGACAGCATTAATTCTGCTTATCCTAGAGCATAGGAAATCGTTCCATTTTCTAAAGTCTTCTTCAATTTCTTTCTTTAGTGGTCTGTAGTTTTACTTGTAGAGGTCTTTCATCTGTTTTGTTAGATTGATTCCCAAATATTTTATTTTTTTGAGGCTATTGTGAATGGGGTAGTTTTCCTAATTTCTCTTTCACTAGATCCATCACCGATGCACAGAAATACATTTGATTTATGAGTATTAATTTTATGTCCTGCTACTTTGCTGAATTCATTTATGATTTCTAGAAGTTTTCTTGTGGAATTTTTGGAGTCTTCTAAATATAGAATCATGTCATTGATAAATAGGGATATATTGAGTTCTTCTTCTCCTTTTCATATCCCTTTAAATTCTTTCTTCTGTCTAATTGTTTTGGCTAAAGTTTCAAGGACAATGTTGAATAAAAGTGGTAAAAGAGGGCACCCTTATATTGTTCCAGTTCTTAGAGGGAATGCTTTCAATATTTCTCCATTGAGAATGATATTGGCTTTGGGTTTAGCATAGCTAGCTTTTACAATGTTGAGGTATGTTCCTACTATCCCTAGTTCAAAATCAATTTAATAAGAATATCATCCACTCATCATTATCTCCATTGCAATACAGAGCATTAAGTTGTAGGTTTCACAAAGAGGATTGGATGGAATCTGGGCTAACTGTTTCATACCTGGCTATGGCACAAAAGCATGTGAGAGATAAAAAAGCATGATCTTATATCTACTTTGTAGTGCAGGTCTATTGAAAGAAACCTCTATTCATTTGTTTACAGGGGGTACCTGGGATTGAACTCGGGGCACCTGACCACTGAGCAACCTCCCCAGCCATATTTTGTATTTTATTTAGAGACAGGATCTCATTGAATTGATTAGCTTCTGGCTTTTGCTGAGGCTTGCTTGGAACTTGCAATCCTCCTGCCTCAACCTCCAAAACCCCTGGGATTAAGTCCGATTAAATACTATTAATTTTTGTAAAGTGTCAGACTTTTATAAAAACCAAGAAATGGATCCAGTAGACAACTGAGTGAAATTTTGTGTGCTTAAAAAGATAGGCTTGGGACTCAGAAATATGCAAAATATCCTCCCCAAACATGTACTACCAGGAAATGAAGTTTCAGTACTTATACACTCACGAACCAAAGCAATTCATATAAGCCTGTTAAATATTCTAGTTTATCAGAAACCTTATCTTTGGCATAAAATTGGTAAGAGCTGAAAGACTTCAAAGTTCATCTAATTTAACAGAAAGGAAGTGATGGTTAAGCTACTTATGCAAATCTCACAAGAAAGTTGTTGACCCAGCATTAGAAAATGTGACTCCATGACAGTGACTGCTGTCTTGCTTAGTGTTTAGAAACAGCACTCTCACTGTAGCAAAATTGGCCTCTGCCCAGCTCCCATCCTCTCCTCTCCACTGTCAGCCATTATTCTTGCACATCTTTGACTTGGGAAGGCTCCAAATCATCACTGATAAGAAATAATTGTTATTCTCAGCAGAAACACAGAGAAGTGCACAGGGTTGATATTCTTGTCCTCCAAAGAATTTTTTCCTGAAATCAGGGTTAAGTCACATTGATTAACAGGCATGAGCTTCAATCTGATATTGCCATTGATCGCCCTGCACTTGCCTGTGCTTTAGTAAAGGATTTCAATTTCCAGAATCTGTGCTCCACTTTTCACAAGTTGAAAACTTACTCTGACTAGAGAAATAAAAATGACAACAATGACTTTCCTCATTTCAATCCCCAATGGGACCCTGCATCCAACAGAGTGCTTTCTTAAATATTTAGTTACCTCATCTCAATTCTTATGGGCAGCTAGTCCTCCTGACTGTCTCACTCAGTCCTTCCAATCTGAAAGCATTGCAGATCTCCACTGCTTTTTCTTAATTCCTTCTAATATTTGTTAAACAACAGCTTTCTTTTGCTCAAATATGAGTCCAAGAAAAACTGTATGCTTCAACTCTTCCCACAGAATCAGCTCTTACTTATTGAATAACAGAAAATTATGTGCAGATAAGATGATCAGAAATTAAAATTTTAAAATGTGCTTGTAAATCAAAGATGTTTTGCACATTATTATCTGGCTTATGTATTTTCTTGAAATTGCGATGCTTCTGTGAAAAAAAGGCAAAAGTTATTTTGAGTTTTCTCAAGCTGTTAGTCAAAAATTTATCCAGTCCCTAAAGAAAGCAAGATAACCTGTTAATTTATTTTTTTGTTCCATCTCAAATCTCCTGGTAGAAGGATAGCCAGATTTAGCAAATACAATACAAGTCAACAAAATTAAATTTGAATTTCAGATAAATGGCAAATGTCATTTCTTAGTAAAAACATGTCCCAAACATTGCACAGGATACAATACACTTATTCCAAATAATTTATGGAAACTACTTACATTAAAACTTATTTGTTGTAGAGTCCTTTAAAGTGGTTAAAATTATTTTAAGTGTACATTTTATGGTACAATGAAAATTCAATACATTTATACAGTGTGTAATGGTCAAATCAAGATATTTCAACTTTCCATCTCCTCAAACACTTCTTGTGTGTTAATCAAAAATTTGAAATTCAAATTTAGCTGGGGTCCTGCATTTATCTCTTGCAACCCTGCTTTCTAGGTAAATATTAATGAAAAATATGCCATCTATGAAGTTACTACTTTCATCCTACCCTCTCATCATCATCTATAAGGATGATCTAAGTTAATTCATAAACCTGAACTCCCTTAAATTCAAAATACATTTTCTGTTGGAATTTTTGAAAGTTAATCTGACTGAACTCTTGCTTACCTATTTTTGTGTACATTCCTCCATAGTTACAATTGATTAGTTTGGTTGCCTGAGGAGTTTGGTTGCATTAACCATCTTTTAAAAGACCCAGAAGACAGGCAGCATTATTATTGTGTCCCAGAATTTAAAATGCCTAATTCTTTGATTTTTTTTTTCTGAGTATTTTTATAAAAGGAGTCTTTATGTACTTGGAGTTCACATCTACGTTCTTGACTATTCAGAAAGATTACCAAACTAAGTTTATAACAAGTAGGGAAGATTATCTTCGGTCATTTTCAAGGCCGATGAGTGGTGTTCTCTTGTATCTGACAAGGTGGCATCATTTTAAATTTATTGAGAGAAAAGCATTGTATAAAAAAAGAAAAGCCTTGAAATTTGCAGTTGCTAGGCTACTGGGTAGAAAAGAAGTGTGAATGACACTTGCCTGTGCATGTAGGAGAGAATTAAAGCAATCAAAAGGCTTTTAAAACAGCAGGATAAAGATCTTAATTTGCATCTACCAGAACTAGCATTAATAATGATATTTATGAATTAAGAAAACAGAGGTATCTATTAAAGTTAGGTTTTATCCTTTCTATGGACATAGGAACTTTAAGAAACATGCAAATTAATATTGATTTCAGACCAGAATAAGCAGAACATGAAACCACAAAATGTTTTTCTGCTAATTTTTCTATCTCCCTCTAAAATGGTATAATAAACAAGCTGCATTGGCTCTTATTAGAATTGAATTGCAATATAGTTTAAGTGCAGCGAGCTAAAAGTACGATTTGTTAGAGAACAAAATGCATCTTTCATGGAAAAAAAAAAAAAGAGTGGGGATGAGTCAAAGGATCATCTCCTAACCTCATTTTCTGCTACAGTTTTTTTGATGACTAAAGTTTGTTTATATGTTTCAATCCCTTACTAATGTTTTATTGCTTTCTTTATAAGGCTGCATTGACCACTATTTCCCTAGACATTTATCTGCCATTCTGATAAATCTGGTAATTCCCTTCAACAATCCATGATTCAAGTTTTCAATTACATTCCTTGGCAATAAGGTTGCTTTAAAGCAGCTCTACATTTGGAGATATTGATGGCTTGGACCACATTCTGGCTCACATTATTAGTTCTTCTAAAGCACAGTCACTGTTGAAAATTTAGTGTTATACCATTTTAACAGAGTCAAATCATCTGTGCAAATTAGCTCAGAGTACCCAGTCTGTCATTTGAATTTCTGCTTCTGATCTTTTTTCAAATACAGTCACATAGTTACATAATTAATTGATACCCCTCCCCCCCCCAAGTTGTCTGTAATAGTTTAGTTCCTAGGATCCATTAATCTTGATGGAACTTTGTATATCGTTGTAGGAGTAATGTTGGTGTCCCTATCCTCAAAATAACATGTTGAAACCCTAACCCTCAACATGACTGACTACCTCTGGAGATAGGGCCTTGGAAGAGGTAAAAAAGTTTAAAGGAAATCATACAGGTAGGACCTAATCCAGTATTGCTGGAGTCCTGTAGGAAGAGGAGGAGACACCAGAGCTGTCTTTCCACCATGTGAGAATACAGCCATCTTTAAGTCAGAAGCATCTGTCACCAGAAACTGACTTTGTCAATACACTGACCATGGTGAGAAATGAATTTATCTTAAACACCCAGTATTTGGCAGTTTGTCATGGCACCCTAAACTGACTAAAACTGATTGGAAATTTTATTTTTGAATTGGAATTTTAATAAATATCTTCTGAGAGATTTTCTAAAATAGTCCAAGATTGCTATTGTGATATGCTTCTCCTGGTGGTAATTACAAACAGTTCTGTTATTGTTCTCCAACCCTCTTATTCTTCCCATTCATCCTCCTGCACATATACTTATGGTGTATATGTTTGAAATATAATTGAACTCTAATTTTTGGAACATTAAGCACCCTTCCCCCGAAAACTTTAACTATAAAAGAATTACTGTATTTACTAGATTCAGATGCCATTTAGGTTAGGAATAATCTAAATGTTTTGACAGAAATAATTGTTCTTATGTAATTCTTAACAAGGTTTGTTATTGGCAGAAAGAAAAAAATGGATGGATATACAGCACCTGGTGAGTGTAGGATCATTTGTGCACAAACCTTGATTGGGCAACTTGGAGTAAAGACATGTGGCAGTCTGAGGCAAGATATGTGGTCAAATTAGAAGTGCTCTGGAGTGCTGGATCTTGAGAGCAATATCCCTCTTTTATTCCCCAAAGTATCTAGCTCAATACCTCACACAGAATAGGTGGCCAATTTAATTCTTTCTGAATTACATTAAATAAATAAGTGTGCCAAACTAGACTTACAATAGAAAACAGGACTCCCAGTGAATTTCCTATTACAATGGTAGCTTGAACACCTGCTGCTTTGTTTTCACACAACCTCTGTCTTCCCCACTGAGTCAATCCTGTTCAAAAAGTAGGGAATATTAAGCCTGGAGCTTGAGGAAAGGCAGTTTCTCTCTGTCCAGGAACCAAAAAAAGATGATCTGCTTCTGTTGTTGACCATGGTAATTTATGCTTTAATTAAGAATTCTTGGTTATTTCAGTTGTAGAAAAATCAATCCTTTTATGTTCCTGGCAGTATTATCTTTAGAAGTGT
The DNA here is from genome assembly GCA_020662805.1 of Glaucomys volans. NCBI lineage: Eukaryota > Metazoa > Chordata > Mammalia > Rodentia > Sciuridae > Glaucomys > Glaucomys volans. The sequence continues at coordinate 106,884 of JAJEJO010001138.1, read as the reverse complement.
CTTCTACCGGGTCTGCCTGTTTCTTTAGCAGAAAGGAAAATAGCCCTGTGATTGGGAACCTTTTCAGTGGGTCACTGAATAGCTTGTTTAAACATGTAAGCCCTGAAAATTGCAAAGCCAGCATTTGTCCAAGTGTATTTCAACAAGGCCAAGTAGAACCACAAGGAGACCAATCAGGTTACCTCAAATCATATTCATTTCAATTTCAGATTGGCACCAATAATTTCAGCTGTCAAAAATGGCAGTGCCCCAACAGCTGAACACAATGTGGCAAGGAGCAGCATGTTTACGGTCAGGTTGGTGGGTGGAATCCACCACCTTTGGGTTCTGTGATATCCGATGAGTTTCTTAATAGCTGTGCTTATTTTCCATAATGCAAAAAAGGAGAATTTTAGTACCTAGGATTGTCTTTAGATTATACAAATTAATATTTACAAAATGATTTTGTGGGGGGTCTAAAATTTGAGAAATGGATTTGAAGTATTTGTTATATAAATTCTACGTGCTTAGCCTTAACCTAAAAGGAATCTAAGGGTTCTTAACCACTGAGCCACAACCCCTATGTGTGTGTGTATATATGTGTGTGTGTGTGTGTGTATATACATACACATATATACACATATATTCACACATATATATATATACACACACACACATATATATGATACTTAATGATACCTGTCATACACACACACACACATATATATGTGTGTGTGTGTATGACAGGTATCATTAAGTTACTTAGGGCCTCCCTAAGTTGTTGACCTTGGCTTTGAATTTGTGATCCTCCTGCCTCAGCCTTCTGAGTTGTTGGGATTACAGGTGTATACCAGTAAGCCCAGGTTCATTTCCTTAATTTTAAATTTTAAAATCTATAAAATTATTGTATGTTGATTGCAACTTTTTACAAATAGAGTTTTTATGCTTTATAAAACAACAAAAAATAAAATGTGTCTTCCTTGGGTAAATGCATAATAATGATTGCTATTTATCATTGGATATAATTAAATGAGATATCATAATGCTTTCCTAGAAAAGTTAAAACATATGTAGGAGAGTATGTAGAATAGGAAACTATTGTATTAGATCTACTCTTTCTACAGAAAAGAAAATTTCTGGTCATGTAAGTTTCTCCTGGGTGGGTTATATAATATAAAAATCGCATATAATATGCATTGAGCCTGAGAAAATAGGATTATTTTTATTCTCCCTACTATAGAATTTTAAGAGATTTGATCACATAGAAACCTGAAAATATTTACTGAATATATTAATGGTGGCATTTATATGAACTAAATTAATAAACCTTTGAACTTAGAATGTTTTCAAATTGCTAATGATGAAGTCAATTTCAGAGCTGAAAAATGGTCATTATTTTATGTTTTTAAGAGGTGATGTCATGCCTTATGAAATCATTTATTTGAGGAGGATGAATATTTATTATTTTTAAGTATGAAATAGATCTCATATTCTACATTCATATCATATTTTGCTTTACATTTTTTAAAATGAGATAACAATACAGAGCTAGTTCAAGAACCAGTGGTGTCATTTGCTTTTCTTCCCTGCTCATACTTAAGCCTGTTTTTTTTCTCTCTATTCATGATTATATATTTTTGAGCAATGTACCCTAAAATAAATAAAACCATTGTGTATGTTTATGAAATTTACACAATTGCTATCATGCTACAAATTTATTTTGCAACTTTCTATTTTCACTCAACATCTTTTTGAGATTAGCTATCTTAATATTTATAGATTGAGTGCATTCTTAACTATTTTATAGAATACTACTGTATGAATATATCAGAGTTTAAGATGTTATTGAAAGATATTTAAGGTTTTCTCCAAGTTTTTGCCATTACAACCTTTGCAATAAAAGATGTGTGCCTGCATCCTCTATCCATGGGTGACAGTCTCCCTAATATCTAGGATTAAAATCATTTGGACTACCAAAACATTTAACTCTTTTGAATATTGATTTTTCAAATAGTGATTCCAACTTCAGTTTCCCCTAGATTGCACAAGAAGTTTCCTTTTCTTACAGCTTCTCTTATGGCTAATATAAATGAATTTTCAAGTTTGTCAGGTATGAAATGAAATGGCAATACTTTGGCTAAATTGTTCCTTATCTCTGATGAATTTGAGTATATTTTCACATATGTATTTTATATGTATTGATTATATTTGCTTATTATATAATTGGTCATTATAGCTTCTGCTTTTACAAATTATTCCATGTTCCACTGGGTGCTTGTCTTTACCCATTGAATTTCAAGGATTTTGTTTAATATTTGATAGATGAATTTAAACAAGTACTATATAGATACACATTGCAAAACATTCTGTTTATTCCAAAATGTTAATTTTAATGTTTTGAAATACATCAGTGTTTTCCTTCTTTATTTACACATTTAGTCCTTGGTTAAGAAATCCTTCCTTCCTAAAGGTCAGAAATATCTTGTACTTTATATTGTGAGCTTTTAAAGTGTTATTTTTCATCTTTAACCCATCTGGACATTATTTTTAGAAAGAGATAGGAAATCCATTTTCTTTTTCCAGATGGTATCTACTTTTACCAGTACCATTTAGTGACGGGTCAATCTTTCTCATTGATTTTCAATAATATCCCTGTCTTACTACACTTAATGTTCATCCCAAACAAAGAGGCCTAACCTATGCTGGCCAGAATCATTCTGACCTATTATAGTGTGTGGTCTACATGGTACTGATTTGTTGCTTTTATTGATATGTGCTTAGTTACCTAATACAGAATGGGGTGAAATACTAATACAACTTCTTTTTCACTTGAATAATAGTCTCTATATTATTATTATTACCAGGGATTGAACCCAGGGTCACTTGACCACTGAGACACATCCCCAGCCCTATTTTGTTTTTTATTTAGAGACAGGATCTCGCTGGGTTGCTTGGTGCCTCACTGCTGCTGAGTTTGGCTTTGAACTTCCAATCCTCCTGCTTCAGCCTGCAGAGTGGCTGGGTGCTGGTCCTGCACGACCATGCCCACCTAGTCTCTAAATATCATATATAAGATTTTATAGCCAGGCACAGCAGCTTATGCCTGTAATCTCAACAACTCAGGAGTCTGAGGAAGGAGGATCTTAAGTTCAAACAGCCTTAATAATTTATTGAGGCCCTAAGCAACTTAGCGAGCTCAAAATAAAAAAAAAATAAAATGTGCTAGGGATGTGACTCAGTGGTTAAGCACCCCTTGGTTCAATTTCTGGTACCAAAAAAAAAAAAAATTACGCATGTCTATAAATCAACATCCAGTGAGATATTATTTAGGATACTGTTTAGTCTATTTCCTTTTTTTGGGCAGGGGCATTCAACCACTGAACCACATACCCAGCTTGTTTTTCTTCTTATTCATTTGTTAATTTTTTATTTTGAGACAGGTCTCACTAAGTTGCTTAGGGCCTCACTAAATTTCTGAGACTGGCTTTCAGCTTGTGAGTCTTCTGCCTCAGTCTCCCAAGCCACTGGAATTACATGAGTGCACTACAGTGCCCAGCTTATTTCCTCTTTTAACAAGATGAGGATTTAGAGGCATCCTTACATTATTTTTCATTTTTTCTTTATCTTTTTATTTTAATAATCCAAATCCTGTTAAAGTCTATTTTAAATCATTTTTCTTAAATCTCACACTAAATACAGTATTCAAGGCATGGTTTTTCTTTTTACCACTTGAACTTGATTAGGCATACAGTGGCCCTCGAGAACCTGAAGGTATAAAATTTGGAGCATCTAAAACAAAATGGTCATCATAATTCTTTAAAAAATCTTGAAATATAAGGCACTGTGGCAGATGCTAAGCACACAACACGAGCAGGACTTAAGCTTAAAATGATGTCAATTCACTATTCAGAAAAAGCAAATATGTATACAGATATAAAATATGTAAGGAATCTAAAGTATTGAATAATCAGCTAAGCTGAATCAATTATCTTATTATTCATGGAGGATGTAAAATCAGTATATAAAACTGTGGAAAGAAGAAGAAATGTATAGCAAATACTTGGTGAAACATGAATACACAACTATTTTGTGTTAATCTCTTTTCATATGTATACTGTACATTTGGATAAAAGCAGCTTGTAGATTTTCATAAGGCAGCTTATGCAAAGCCTTGCAGTCAAGGTATTTGTGGCAAGAGCAAAGATAATTGAATATGCAGATGACAAGCAATTCTTTTCTTTACATTTATCAATATGGACGTTGAGCACAGAATTGAGAGAGGAAAAAACTTCGTACATATTAATTTTACTTAACAAACACTTCATGGTGATTGCCACCTCTTCAACACTGCTATAAGTATTATACACACATTAGCTCATTAACCATTTATCATATGAACACATCAGATAAAATCACTCTCTAAGTTTTTCAGATGAGAAAATAAAGATTATAAAATTGATTACTAAATTCACTGTTTCCTTGCAGTACCCATCATTAACCCATGGATATGTAAACATCTTAGGGTTTAAATTTGCTATTTTTCAAGACAGCATGAGATACAGAGTTATGATCCCAAGTTGTGAATATGAAAATAATTCTAAAAACATAAGATCAACTTACTAAACATTGAAGTGGCTGTGTTACTGTAGTATGCTAATTTTAAGTCCTTTGGGAATAAACCAAGGAGTGGGATATCTGGGTCAAAAGGTGGGTCCATTCCAAGGTTTCTGAGGAATCTCCAAAATGCTTTCCAGAGTGGTTGCACCAATTTACAACTCTGCCAGCAATGTAAAAGTGTGCCTTTTTCCCCACATCCATGCCAACATCTATTATTGCTTGTATTCTTGATAATAGACATTCTAATTGGAGTAAGAAGAAATATTAGAGTTGTTTCAATTTGCATTTCTCTAATTACTAGAGATGTTGAATACTTTTGCATATATTTATTAATCGCCTGCATATCTTCTTCTGCAAAGTGTCTGTCTAGTTCCTTGGTCCATTTATTGATTGGGTTCTTTGTATTTTTGGTGTAAAGTTTTATAAGTTATTTATAAATTTTGGAGATCAGTGCTCTATCTGAAGTGCATGTGGAAAAGATTTGCTCCCACTCTGTAGGCTCCCTTTTCACATTATTGATTCAATTTACAATAACTAGATTGTGGAACCAACCTAGATTCCCTTCAATTGATGAATGGATAAAGAAACTGTGGTATACATACCCAATGGAATCTTACCCAGCCATAAAGAAGAATAAAATTATGGCATTTGCAGATAAATGGATGGAATTGGAGAATATCGTGCTAAGTGAAATAAGCCAAGCCCAAAAACCAAAGGCCGAATTCTTTCCCTGATAAGTAGATGATGATATGTAATGGGAGTGGGGAGGTGGGGGAGTGAGAGAAGAATGGGAGGAACTTTAGATTATGAAGAGGGAAATGGGGTGGGGTATGGAAAATGGTGGAATGAGACAGATATCATTACCCTATGTACATGTATGATTACAGAAATGGTATGAATTTACATCATGTACAACCATAGAAATAAAAAGTTGTACCCCATTTGTGTACAATGAATCAAAATGCAGTCTGTAAAACTAAAAAAAAATTTTTTTTAAAAAGATCAACTTACTAGTTTGCAAGCAGTAGAACCAAAACTATTTTACTGGCTATAATATTAACATCCTATGTAAAGAGGGGAGCAGGAAATTTCAGAAGGAAATCTATGCCATTCTGAGATTTTTTTAAATTTAGATTTTTTTTTTCTATTGCTGCTTTTCATCAGTACTAACATGTATCTTCTATCATTAAATTTAAAATAGAAATTTAAATAACAAACTTTATGTCAGTAAAAAATAGAAAAACTGGATATTTTGTCCTTGGCAAAGAACTCTTCAACCTTCAATACGTTATTCAATCTGTACCTCTCCAGCTGTTTTCACCCAGATCAGTTTTTTCCACCATGCAGGGTCCTCACTAAGTCTATCTTCTAGCACACCATGAAGCGATGCAGTGAAGAATTTGCAGTACTTCAGGTTGTCACTTGCCAACAGGGCTTAGAGACTCCTGCACACAGGGAAGGGCACAAGAATTTGTACCAGAAACTGAGGTTGTGTATTAGAAGAAAATCAGCCACGTCCTCTTACAAAAGATCATCAGCCGTATCTCTTCTCTTCACAGCAGCAGTTGAGCCTGTTGCCATCCTTATGGAAGCTGGGGAAATGACTCCACAGGACGGATTCAGATTTCAAACAATGCCATGAGGAATTTTTCTCTTTGCTCGATTTTTCTGCTAACCCTTCCTCTGTGATTGTTTCATTCTCTTATGGATTCTTTCTGTTTCTTGCCTGTTGTGAGTAGGTCAGGCAGTGCATGATTAGGGGTGGGGACTGTTTACCCCATATTTCCTCTTTCTACATAGCAGAAGGAATGTTTCCCAACCTTCGTGAGGTGTCACATGGGAGGAACACCTCATGTTTATCTCCGCGCCACATTAACTTTTCCCCCAGGAGAGAAGAGTGTTATGTAACAAATGTCCCAGGCAGAAGGAATTGCACATGTCTAACTCAGGAACATTTCTCTCATATCTGTCTGCCACAGGAAATTTCGTTATATTTTGCTTTTCTGTCTTGTCATTATCTCACAGTGTCAGTCTCTGCTCTTTGATGGGAGACCTGCTCTTTATTGGTACAGAAGTACCGATGCTTAGACAGATAAATCTCTCTAATTATAAGACAGTACCAGCAAGTCCATTTGGCTGCAGTGTAAAGTCACATTTTCCAAACACATCTATCAGTAATAAACTTGGAATAATGATCTGCACTTTGTTGCCCTCTATATCTTATTTCTCATTGAGTTCTGAAATTTAAAATAAGCAAATATAGTTTATTTTATCTTTTTGTTCTTAACATTTCTCACGATTCAAGAGTTTGATTACTCTGTTTACTGGTGATCCTAGTTACAAAAAAAAAAAAAAGTTCTGGTTTGAACAGTTTCACTGAAACAAGGAAAGAAGTGGTAAACATTAAAATTTACATAACAAGAACTAAATTATTTGTACAGTTTGATAAAGTATTATAGTAGGCTGTGTCAAAATCTGATTAGTAGTGAGTGGGAGTCAGTTTTATGTAAACTAACTGACTAGGTCAGGGCATTATTAGAAAACAAAGTAAAGACAGGGTTTGACATGTGGGAAATAGATGGTATAGATGCAAGAATTAGCAATTGGACATGATTTGAAGGTATGAATAGAGCTAGAGCTTGTTATCAACAAAATATATCTTCACAAAACTCATTTATTGGAATCCTATAGGATTAGAGTTCACATGAAAAGAGACATAGAAGCTTATTCTCCCTCTGCTTTCTGCAACATGAGGATACAACAAGAAGATGGCCATGTGCCAACCAGGAAGCAACCCCTCACCTGTTGGTGAATGTTCCAGCACCTTGACTTTGGGCTTTTCAGCTTCTGGAACTGTGGGAAATAAATATTGGTTGTTTATGCCACAGCTCATGGTATATTTGTTATAGTAGTCTGAACTAATTAAGGCTGTGACAAATGAATTACAGACTTTAATATTGGGTGACAAGAGATTGTGGTGTCCTTGCCAGATTAATACAGAAAGATGAAAATACCTTGATGAGAGGGAATCAGAGACAGGATACAAGTTAAAATGCCAATTAGCTAAATTCTGTTCACCTTCATTGAAATATAATAACATGCAATAACAGTAACTATTTTAAAAGTAGCATTGAAAGTAGTTCAACAGTCTATTTACTCTTTTTCACCAAATGTCCAACTTTGCATAACTGAACTCCATTCTGTCACCACAAGTTGAAATGTATTTTTAGAATTTCTTATAAATTGAATCATATAGTATGTATTACTTTTTTCTTAGCATAATATCTTTAATATATTATTATAATTTCTGATGTATCATTTGTGTATTTATTTTTCAATACTGAAAAATATTCCATAATATGAATATCCCATAACTTGATTATGGACTTACCTATTGACATTTATATTAAGTTGCTTCCAGCATTTTTTTTATTTAAAGTAAAGCTGCTTTGAACACTCATGTATAAAAACTTTGAGTGGAAATGTGCAATAAGGTGAATAGAATAGAAATTACCTAGTCATTTTATTAGTACATGTTTAAATTTTTGATATGCTGTCAAAAATTTTCCAAAATGGATGTGGCATTTTATATTTTCACCAGCAGGATATCAAAGTAACAGCTGCTCATCGTCTTCCACAACATAATGCTATTAACGCTTTTAATTTTTGCCAATACATTGTTTTGAAGTAAGTACATTTGAAGAATATATAAGATAGAGGTAGATACGAAATTCTAGAGAGATGTGTGTTCTGAGATAATAAATTTAGCAATGTAACGTGTGAAAAATAACTAACATTATAAGATTAGATGAAGTGATTAATACCATGTGTTTAGAATAAATATTTATGGAAAATATGTTTTTCATTCAACAGAAGATAAGAAGTCCAACAGTAAAGAACATATAACTATTCCTAGGAAATCCAATAGTTTACAGACAAATCAAGAGCATATATACAGAAACTACTCCAACACCTGGAGATTAAATAATATGCTATTGAATGATGCAAGGATAACAGAAGACCTTAGGGGGGAAATAAAAAAAGTTCTTAGAGGTCAGTGAGAACAAAGATACAACATATCAAAATCTCTGGGATACTATGAAAGCAGTGCTAAGAGGAAAATTCACTGCATGGATTGCATTCAAAAAAGAATGAAAAGTCAACAAATCAATGACCTCACATTATAGCTCAAAGCCCTAGAAAAGAGGAGCAGATCATCACTAAAAGTAGTAGAAGACAGGAAATAATTAAAATCAGAGCAGAACTCAATGAAATTGAAACAAAAGAAGCAATTCAAAAAATTGACAAAACAGAAAGTTGGTTCTTTGAAAAAATAAACAAAATTGATGAACCCTTTGCCACAGTAACAAAGAGAAGGAGAGAGAAAACCCAAATTACTAAAATTCGTGTTGGAAATGGAAATATTACAACAGATACAATTGAAATACAAAACATAATTAGAAACTATTCTGAAAATTTATACTCCAACAAAATAGAAAACCTGGAATAGGTTTTCAAAACAGGAAGACATCAACAGGTTCCTAGAGACATATGAGCCACCCAAACCGAATCTGGAGGACATACACAATTTAAATAGATCAATTTCAAGCAATGAAATAGAAGAAGTCATCAAAAGCCTACCAACAAAGAAAAGTCCAGGACCAGATGGATTCACAGCCAAGTTCTACAAGACCTTCAAAGAAGAGCTCATTCCAATACTCCTCAAAGTATTTCATGAAATAGAGAAGGCAACCCTTTTAAACTCATCCTATGAAGCAAATCCACCCTGATATCAAAACCAGAGAAGGACACATCAAGGAAAGAAAATTTCAGACCAATATTCTTAATGGACATAGATGCAAAAATTCTTAACAAAATTTTAGCAAATCATATACAAAAGCATATTAAAAAGATAGTGCACCATGATCAAGTGGGTTTCATACCGGGGATGCAAGGGTGGTTCAACATCTGGAAATCAATAAATGTAGTTCACCACGTCAACAAACTTAAAGTCAAGAACCACATGATTATTTCAATAGATGCAAAGAAAGCATTTGATAAAATACAGCACCCCTTCATGCTCAAAACACTAGAAAAAATAGGGATACTAGGAACGTTCCTTAACATTGTAAAGGCTATCTATGCTAAGCCCACAGCTAACATCATTCCAAAGGGAGAAAAATTGAAACCATTCCCCCTGAGAACTGGAACAAGGCAGGGATGCCCTCTTTCTTCACTTCTGTTCAACATTGTCCTTGAAACTCTAGCCAGAGAAATTAGACAGACCAAAGAAATTAGAGGAATATCAATAGGAAAAGAAAAGCTCAAACTATCCCTTTTTGCTGATGATATGATTCTATAGTTAGAGGAGCGGAAAAATTCCACCAAAAAACTTCTGGAACTCATAAATGAATTCAGTAAAGTAGCAGGATATAAAATTAACGCTCATAAATCAAATGCATTTTTATTCATAAGTGATGCATCCTCTGAGAGAGAAATTAGGAAAACTATACCATTCACAGTAGCCTCAAGAAAAATAAAATATGTGGGAATCAATCTAACAAAAGAAGTGAAAGACCTCTACAATGAGAACTATAGAACCCTAAGGAAAGAAATCAAAGAGAATCTGAGAAGATGGAAATTCTCCCATGTTATTGGATAGGGAGAATTAATCTTGTCAAAATGGCCATACTACCAAAAGCGCTATACAAATTCAATGCAACTCCAATTAAAATCCCAACAATGGACCTCATAGAAATAGAGCAAGCAATCATGAAATTCATTTGGAGGAATAAGAGACCCAGAATAGCTAAAGCAGTTCTTAGCAATAAGAGTGAAGCAGGAAGTATCACAATACCATACCTTCAACTATATTACAGAGCAATAGTAACAAAAACAGCCTGGTACTGACACCAAAATAGACAGGTAGATCAATGGTACAGAATAGAGGACACAGAGACAAATCCACATAAATACAGGTATCTCATACTTGACAAAGGAACCAAAAACATACAATGGAGAAAAGATAGCCTCTTCAACAAATGGTGCTGGGGAAACTGGAAATCCATATGTAGCAAAATAAAACTAAACCCATATCTCTCACCATGTACAAAACTCAACTCAAAATGGATCAAGGATCTAGGAATTAGACCAGAGACCCTGCATCTAATAGAAGAGAAAATAGGTCCAAATCTCCATCATGTTGACCTAGGACCAGATTTCCTTAACATGACTCCCAAAGCGCAAGAAATAAAAGCACGAATCAATGATTGGGATAAAAAGGAAAAACTAAAAAGGATTTTCTCAGCAAAGGATACAATCAGCAATGTGAAGAGAGAGCTTTCAGAGTGGGAGAAAATCTTTGCCATACACTCTTCAGATAGAGCACTAATCTCCAGAATCTACAAAGTGCACAAAAATCTTTATATCAAGAATACTAATAACCCAATCAGTAAATGGGCCAAGGAAATGAACAGGCACTTAACAGAAGAAGATCTACAAGCAATCAACAGATTTATGAAAAAATGTTCAACATCCCTCATTATAAGAGAAATGCAAATCAAAACCACCTTAAGATTTCATCTTACCCCAATTAGAATGTCTTTTATTAAGAATACAGGCAACAACAGGTGTTGGTGAGGATGGAGGGAAAAGGGTACACTCATACATTGCTGGTGGGAGTGCAAGTTGGTGCAGCCACTCTGGAAAGCAGTGTGGAGATTCCTTAGAAAACTTGGAATGGATCCACCATCTGACCCTGCTATCCCACTCCTTGGCCTATACCCAAAGGATTTAAAATCAGATTACTACAGTGATGCAGCCACATCAATGTTCATAGCTGCTCAATTCACAATAGCTAGATTGTGGAACCAACCTAGATGCCCTTCAATAGATGAATGCCTAAAGAAACTGTGGTATATATACACAATGGAATATTACTCAGCCATAAAGAAGAATAAAATTATGGCATTTGTAGGTAAAAGGATGATATTGGAGACTGTCATGCTAAGTGAGATTAGCCAATCCCCCAAATCCAAAGGCCGAATGATCTCTCTGATAAGTGAAATATGATGCATAATGCAGGGTGGAAGGGAGGCAAGAATGGAGGAAGAATAGATAGCATAGAGGGAAGGGAGGGGTGGGGTCGGGGTGGGTGGGTAAGAATAATAACAGAATGAGACAGACATCATTGCCCTGTGTAAATGTATGAATGCACAAACGGTGTGACTCTACTTTGTGTACAACCAGAGAATCAATAGCTGTATTCCATTTGTGTTCAATGGATCAAAATTAAATGAATAAAATAAAAATAAAAATAAAAAAGAGCATATATAACAGTGAGATTCAATGAATTATCAAAATTTTCTCCATTTAATTTGACTACTAGGAAGTTATTTTCCTTTCAATTAAAATTGTTCATTTTTATGTTTTAGTTGGCAGTAAGATCACAGTGAATTAGGTGTTACTGGCTGAGATGAAGACGTTGCAAGAGAAGGTGATTCCTTTTGGAATTTTGCTGAGAAGTCAAAGAAAGTGACTAAATGAGTCAAACACATTGAATACCCATTCTCTATAATCCTTACTACAATGACTGATATCTAGAAGGAAATCAATAACTGTAGTATTATACATTTTCAGAGTGGAAATAGAAGAGTTCGATGTTTCCTTTATAGATCTATCCAGATGTGAGAAACTAAGTTGCAACTAGGCTTTGTAATCTGTGCCATCCACACACTCAAAGCTGTTACCCTGAACATGTTCCAGAACCCACTATCTGAATATTTACATCAAGAAGAGTCATTAAGGAGAAGATGGAAAGGGAAGCACATAAATTTTTATATGTGCATGTAGCAATCTGGAAACATCTCTTTGGTGACAATGTGGAAGACTGGAAGGCTCATGGATTAATAGTACAAAAGGAATGTAGGTCTCAAGGGTTTTGGGTTTTGTGGTTTGGGGAATTCATTTTGGTTTATAAAGTTTTCTTTTCAGAAACTACTAGTAGAAACTTCTTCTAGCACACCTACTGACTCCTTGCACCTTGTATAGTTTTTTCTAGTTCAGGCTCAAAGGATCACTTTTCAGGTTAAAATGTTCATTATAGCCTACTTATGATGATGAGCCCACATGTTATGAGTCTGATAAAATTATTTGGCATTGAAAGAAAAATTAGTTCAAGGATTTTGCAAACTCTTCACTATTTTGTTTCTTTTTTTTATTAAAAAGTTAGGAAAACATAGAGAACAAAAAGCATGAAGTCCAAAAACTCCAACAGAGTAAAATTCAAAGATACTTTCCAAAATACCTGTCTAACAAGAGATCATTTAAATGTTCATCTCAAATGTTTAAAATTTATCTGTGCTTCTTCTAAAAAAATTAGTGTGTACTAGGGTTCAATCTGTTAATGCTGGTTATATGCGCTGTAAATCTCTGATATGTTCATAATTATCATTACTAAGAATTAAATTACTCTTTAGAACTGAAGACTAGGACATGTGTTTCTGAAATGATATCAAAACCTTCAGAAAATACTTTAAAGGTTTAATCAAGGAGTTATGATGATAGAATAAGTCTCATAAAATTATATGTATAAAATTTTTTGATTCAATGAAAATATCTTTATAACACTGAATCCGACCAGGATATTAATATTCATGTTTTCAGTATATAGTTTAGCTTAACAATGTTGATGGAAATTTTATACATAGAAAAGAGAGATGACAAAGTATTTTAACATCTTAACTAATCTTCAAAAAATAAATAAAATGTGATTATATTCATAGGTATGTGCACACACGTGTGTAATTAAAGAACCAAAGTGAGATTGAATGGAATCAATCAATCAATTCAATGATCTATTGAACTAAGATACTTCCTTTTTTCTTTTCTTTGTTAGCAATGTGTTGTAGGTAATGAAATTAGTACCTATTATTTTGCTTATTCTTTTCCAGGCATAATTTAGTACATTATCTGCAATGGTAATATGAAAACCAGTATTACACATTTTCCAGAATGGGAGAGGGATTTGAAAGTGTCCTTATTTTATTTTATTTTTTCAAATTTTATTTTATTTTATATTAGGATCTTACATTGTTGCCTAGTCTAGTCTTGATTTCCTAAACTCAAAGGATTGCTTACCTCAGCCCCCTGAGCACTGGACTACAGGCTTATATCATCATATCCAGATTGAAAGAGTCTTAAGTAAGGAACAGAACAGAAGAAAACACTAGCAATGACAAATATGCTAATTTATTTGGACAAACATGCATGAACACACTTTTTTTAATAATTGACAATGGAATTATGATGGAGAGGTTGACTGTTAAAATATCCTATATTAATTTGTTCATTTGTGACAGATCCTATGCTACGTTGTTCCTAAGTTTTTTTCCCATTTTTCCTTCATGTCAATGTCAATGTCAATGTCATCAAGCTCCTTGTGGTAGCCCAATATCTAGGCTTTCTTTCCTTCATATTAACAATACTCCTAATTGTTGGTTGTGAAGATGGTCTCCCATGTGTAAAAACTGCATTTTACAGCCTTGTTTACAGCTAAGGTATGCACAAATGAAAAAAATTTGGAGCAATGTAATGAAACAGAAATTGTGTGAATCCCTCTCTTACAATGGCCAGCATAGGCTTTGTACCTTCTTTCTTTTTTTCCCATCCCCATTGGGAAGAATATGTTTGTGATGTCTTGATTTGTAGGACTCAGACCACAAAGGGATGCTGGGAGTAGAAGTGCAGCATAGTGTAAGAATGCATATTTAGAAATAAGTAAATTGAATGCATTGCTACTAAATATTGAAAATATTTTAAGTATGCCAAAATAAAAGGTGAAGAAAAGGGAAAGTCAACTGAAAAATCAAATGAATTAAGAATAAACTACATTTTGGGTTATAGTTACATGGTTCACATGCATTAAATAATGAACAGAATGTTAACAACTTTGGGCTATGTAGTAAAAAGTAATAATCTTTATCTGTACTTAATCTATAATTACTAGTTCATTTTGTGCAAAATGACTGCTGATGCTGAAAGAGTATTTTTTATCCCTGTTGAAAACCTACATTTACTTATAAAAATGATAGTCATCATGTATGTATTTCATTACCAGTAAAAAAAAAAATTAACTCCAACTGTGAAATTGGTCCTTAGCAATGTGATTCTGCTCAAGTGCCCCACATACCACTTATATTTGAATTGAATTCACAGCATGATGCCTATTCTTATAAGAATGGAAAATAGAAATGCATTGTGACACTATTTATAGACAGTTTTTATGTCATATGAGGAAATCTGGAGCTTGTGAAACATTTGACGATTGAGTTATACACTGGATTTTTAAAAATATTTTAAGCATTATATTTTTTAATTCTAAAAATCTGTTTCTTATTTTATATCTTCTCTCTATTCATTTCAAACATCTCTATTGTTACTTCATGGAATATAATATAATGGTTGCTCTAAAATCTCAGATAATACCAAAGTCCAGGTTATCCTAGAGTAATATCTATTAATTATGTTTTCTTCTTCAAAACTGGTCAAATTTTTATGGTTTTTATTATGTCAAATAATTTTGAATTTCATTCAAAGTGTTTTGAATACTAGGCTGCATAGAATTTGGGTCATGTGTAAATATTCAGAGGAGTGTTTTACTTTTCAGAAAATAAAACTGGTGTGGTTCCTACTATCAGGATGGTCTTCATTTGTAAATGTGTTGGTTCTAAGGCCAGATTAGCTTTAGATGCCTTGCCATGCTGCTTTGGGTCTACCCTAAGTTTATGTCACAGAGGAACAGCCTTGGGTCTTGACTTAAGTTATAATTATTTTATTGAAGTGTTTGTTAAATTGTTATTACTTATGTAAACTTTTAGGATTTCCTGGAAAGTAATCAAAAGTGAAAAATAATGAATACCCTGACAAAGAATGATCTCTGTGATGCTCATGGGAAATGTTCCTGCTGAAGTAGATTTTCTGACTTCAAACACTTTCTGATGTGACCTAAGTCAAGTAAGGGCTGAACTATCAGAAAGTACATAAAGGTGAGTGTTCAACAGGTGAATCAGCACAACATTATAATAAGAATGGACTGTTCACAAATGTCTTATTTGATTTGCATAACCAAAAGGGAAAAAATTACTATTTGGGAGTGAGAGCTGCTCAACTTATATTTTCAAAATGGAAAGTTCTGGTCTTCTCAACTGGTTCAGAATAAATTCAGTTTATACATTTGAATATTGTAAAGACTATAAAAAGTTTTATCAGAGTAACTTCTAATTCTTCCTACTGCTTTCTCAATGCAGCTATTTATTAAGGTTATTGTTTCCTATGAGTAGGCAAATACATATAGATGTATGAAGGTTATATCTGGATTAAATTATTTACTGGTGTTAAAGACATCACTGAAGAAACTGCATGGGCAGAGGTTTAAAAGAAGGTAGAAATTTGACAAGGATCTCTGAACAAACATGTAGACATGGTACTTGTTCCTGAGTGAATAGCTGGAATAACCATCCTCCAAACTGACAAAACGCTGTGGATTGAGATTTGTTATTATAGAAAGGCCTGTGGGAATGCCACTGGAATACTTTCTTCTTCACTGGCAAAATTATAGATTGTATTAGAGAAAATACTGTGAAAAGACAAGAACATTTATTTCTCTAACAGCTATATTCAATAATCTTATCTATTTTGGTCAGAGCAAAAGTTATGAACATTTTGGATGTAAACTCTGGTGAAGCAAATAAATATTCTGGTACCTGTTATGCAGTTATTCATTTGGTATTTTCTTTTATTTTCCATCACAACAAAAAGAAGATACCATGGCTTTTGACTAACAAGTTTTGCATATATTGATTTTCTTACCCTCTGGGATATGTAAGTTCTCTACACCTGCACTACAATTGAATTGTCAGGTAAATAGATCATTTCACCATCCATAAGAAATACTGATAATTTTCTATATTAATGGTATCATATTCATTGGACTAAGGGATAGATTATTAGATAAATATACCTTGATGAGATAGATACACGCAAAAATACATAGCTAAATTTCATGAAAATTCAGTCCTATCATCACAATAAAGATAGTGATTTGAGGCAAGTCATTATATCTCTTCTAAGTGAGGATTAATAGAAACTCCATCCTCTACCACTAAGAAATTGACTCTACTCTTAGTGAATTCCTCAAAATTGTTTCTGTTGCACTGTGTCATCTACTGCATGATGTGAAATCCTTTGACATTGAGCAGGACCATGGCAAAATAAGATAGAAAAGATAAGTTTAGCTTTTTCAGTCCACAGCAGAGTAGTTTTGTTCCAAAGTAGTTCTCTCACTGTGGCCAATGATATTTGAATATTCATAGGAAACTGGGATGCTGTAATGAGATTATGAAACACTCAAATAAGAAATGTATAGTTTTAGGACTTTGGAACAAAGGCAATCCTTATTTGGAAAATATCAATTTCTTTTTGAGAAACATTTTGGATTTTGTTATGGTTTAGATATGGTGTCTCACATGTGTGAGGCAGTGAAAGAAGGTTCAGAGGAGAAATGGTTGGGTTGTGAGAGTCTTAACCCAATGAATGAATTAATCCCCTGATAGGGATTAACTGAGTGGTAACTGAAGTGGTAGGGTGTGAATGGAGGAGGTGGGAATTGGGGGTGTTGCTTTGGGGAATATACTTTTATCTGTTTCTGATCACCTTGTGGGCTGCTTCCCTCTGCCACACTCTTCCTCCATGATGTTCTGCCTCACCTCAAGCCCTGAGGAATGTAGTCTGCCTTCTCTGAAACCATGAGCCCTCAAATAAACCTTTTCTCCTCTATAATTGTTCTGGTAGGGTCCTTTAGACACAGCAGTGAAAAAGCTGACTAAAACAGATTTCTACTGGGCCTTGTTGTAATCTAAAACCATTAGATGATAAACTAAAAATGGTCTAAGAGTTACCTTATCAATTGAATCATAAAGTCAGGCTTTAGGCAAAACTGCTTCATTAATTGAACTTAACATCTACCTGACCATACTAAATAAACTTGAATACATATGCAAATTGAATGAGCAGAGTGTTTATATTCTTAACACACCAATCTTTGCTAAATTTTTTACTGCCCAGTGATTTTTCATGAGTCATGTAAAAATCTGCTATGAATTCTATCAGGAGATAGAAGGCATAAGAAAAGATTTCATGTAAGGAGAATTTTAAGCAATAGATCTTATTTTTCACTATATATTTAAAGAAAAGTAAGTGTGTTAAGTATCTATTCTAATTAATTTGGGAAAGATAACTGAGACTTACAAAAGTAATTTTGGAAGATAACTCACCAGGAGATTTTTGAAAGAAGTATGTGAACAGATAAGCAACTTGAATATGCCCAGAATAAGAAAATACTCGGTTTTCATAAAAAATGCTCACCAAAAGTTCATTATTATATAAGAATATTTAACAACCAAATGGAAAAGATGTCCCACTTTGTGCATATCAGTGAAATAATATCACAGTCATTGAGGTCAATGGTATTTTGTGTATCTACGACTACGATAGTACCTATGGAGGCAAGTTCTGGGTTCATCAATATGAACTTCACAAAGACCAATATGGTTACCATTATTGTAAAATGCCTAATTTCATGAGCAATGATCAATCTGATCACCTCATTTAGTATTATGCATATAGGTGACCAGGCAATATAATGGCTTAGAAGGCAGAGTTTTATTTTGTTCAAAGTCTAGGTTAATCTTGTTTTCTGTTACTAATATTTCTACACAAACAATGAAGTGTTATTAAGCTCATCATCTTATTCATATGATAAATAAGCTCATCATATGAATTTCCACATTCATAGGAAAAAAACTTTAGTCTGTAAAATGAAAACTGAGCAGTAGGAAAGAGGCAAAAGATTAATATGGAATTGTGTATCATCACTGTTATTATCACACATTGCATCATCTCAGATCACCAAGCTGGTGTTATAGAAGAAAAGAACTGATTATTAAAGTTAGATGATGTGGTCAGTTAATTATTTTATATGATTTCTAACATAAAACACTCAGGATTAATACATAAAACAAAATTCTTTTATAAGCATAGCTGAACTCATAAGCAATGGAGGCATATACCCATAACTTCTCCATCTCCTCAAGAAAGAGAGTTCTAAACCAAATGATTAGCTGAAACCAGTGTACAGCAGCCCTGGGTATAGTTGACACTCTTGGTAATCAAGATGCTAGTGTTTCAATTGTATTAAGAAGGCCCTAGAAACATCCAAGATGAAAAATTAAAATTGAGAAATCTTACAAGGTACAGACCCTTGAAAGGCTGTCTCACTGAAACATGAACAAGAAACTCTTACTCCTCTAACAACAGATCACAAAAGAACAATAGATTAAAAAAATCAGAATTCCTCCCCCCTCAAAATTTCCACCATTAGTGAGTAATATACATATGGCTTTGGGACATAAGCCCTTGCTCAGCCTTAAGCTGGCATAGGAAAGGAGAGATTGGGGACATAAAAACCATGTATGACTCCACTTCAATAAGCAAAGTGGCTTGTGCTTCAATCAAACAAACTCTAGCCTCTATGGTTTTTCAACTGCTCTACCTTAGGCATGAAGAACGTTTATTTCAGCCTTAAGAGCTCCTTATTATGGCAGCCACAGCCACACTGCTTTAAGGTGGAGACAAGGGCATGTGACATCTTGTTGATTTCGGCTTGGCTCTTAGATCGGCAATAGCAATACTGAGTCCATTTTAATATAAGACATTTGCAGCCACATTGTCTCAAAATCTTAAGTATTCACCTAGTTTTTTTTTTCTTTTTTGTTTTTGGGTTTTCTTAAATTAGTGCATCATATTTATACATAAAATCAGGTTCCATTTGATGTAATACTACCAGCATGGAATATAATTTGCTCCACCTCAGTCTCAGTACTTTTCCTTTCCCTCCCCTGCTCTCTACCCCTATTCCCTTCTTCTACTCTACTGATACTCTTTCTATTTATTTATATTTTTCCAACCGGTGTCTTAGGGATATGCATAAATGTGAAATTCACATTTATGTACATACCATAGTTTGATTAATTTCATACCACAGAGTCTGCCTTTTCCTGTCCCTCTCCTCTATCCTATTCCTCCACTCCACTGATCTCCCTTCTATTTTCATTAACTTCTTACTCCACATCCCTTGTTTTTCTTATTTTGGTCTAGCTTCCAATTTGAACCTTGACTTTTTGAGACTGGTGTATTTCACTTAGATTGATGGTCTCCAGTTTTATCCATTTGCCAGCAAATAACATAATTTCATTCTTTATAACTGAGTAAAACTCCATTGTGTCTATAAACCCCATTTTCTTTATTCATTCATCTGTTGATGGTTAACTGGGCTGGTTTCATAACTTAGTTATTGTAAATTGTGCTGCTATAAACATTGATGTCACTATATCATGGTGGTGTATTAAATTTCTCATTTTCAAATATAGAAGTCAATAATGTATAGCCTGTAATCTGGCAAGCTGATTTTGTAAATATACTTTTATTTAGACACATCACTGAGCATTTATTTATGTATTGTCTGTGTCTGCTTTTGTAATATAAAAGTAGACTTGAGTAATTGTCATGGAAAATGAGTAGCCTTAAATATACACTTTACACACCTTTCAATAACATTTGCTAAACTTGGCTCTAGTAGGTTACATTTACTGGCATTGTAAACTCAATCTAGGTATAAGAACTTGAAACTAATGAAAGTATCAGCTATGGTTTGTCAGGAGAGTCTGCTGTCTCAGGAAAACATCTTCAACATAGCTAAGTATTTCTCACTGAAATTAAATCCCACTGCAAAAAGCTCAGAATGAATCTGAGGTTAGCATTATAGATTACCCATCAAGTTTGATCTTAAGATTTTAACATTTTTTTCTGTACCAGGGATTGAACCCAGCCCCTTTTTTAATAAAATTGTTTATTTGTTCTAATTAGTTGTGCATGATAGTAGAACACATTTATACATTTTGATAGATCCTACGTAAATGGAGTGCAATTTCTTATTTTTCTGATTGTACATGTTGTAGGATCACATGTTATTTAGAGATAGGTTCTCACTGAGTTTCTTAGGGCCTCCCTAAATTGCTGAGGCTGGCTTTGAACTCATGATCCTCCTACCTCAGCTTCCTGAGCTGCTGGGATTACAGGCATATGCCACTGGGCCCAGATAATTTTACTATTCTTTTAGAAAGCAATTCATGTTATTCCTTCTCATCTCCCAAGGAAACCAGTCAAAATTCTAATTAATCAACTTGTTGTTAGCTATAATCAGGACTTTTCTTCATTTCACGTTCAGCATAAGTACATGTCACTGTAAATACTGTCTAAAAGTTGACTGAAACTTCTATCAGCTCACATTGGCAAAAAAGTCCTCCCAGGATAGTTATCAACTCCCATTGCACAATTTAGGCATCTTCCAACCATTTCCAATTATGAAGTATACAAGTCCATTCACAGTTTCTCATCACATGTAAGACAATGGAGACATTCTCATTATACTGTTCACATAAAGTTTGGTGAAAACATCTGCAAATTGCATCAATTTCTCTCTAATCATAGTCATCAGGCAATGAGATATTTATTTTTCTGTGTTATGGCTTCAATATTGGTAGTCCCCCAAAAGCTCATGTGTGAAACAATGCAAGAAAGTTTAGAGATGAAATGATTGGATTATGAAAGCCTTTACCTAGTAAGTGTGTTAATCCTCTGGTAAGAATTAACTGGGGTGGTAACTGTAGGCAGGTAAGTGTGGCTGGAGGAGGTGGGTCACTGAGGGCATACCCTGGGGTTTATGTTTTGTCCCTGGTGAGAGATGTCCTGAGCTGCTTTCCTCTGCCTTGTCCTTTTGCCATGATATTCTGCTTCACCTCTGGCCAGAACAATGGAGTCAGTCATTATTGGACCAAGAGCTCTGAAACCAGGAGCACCAAGTAAACTTTTCCTCCTCTAAATTTTTCTATTCAGGTCTTCTGGTGACAGCAGCAAAAAAGCTCACTATAATATTCCTGAAAATCAAGTCTCCTTTGCCTTATAATTCTTATCACCACTATTAGGAACTGTGAAGGTTCTAAGATTTTATTCTACTTTAAGTTAACCTGTCAGATTCATGAATGCAAAAGAAAACAAGAGACTTCAAGATCAGAAACAAAGGATTATATTATTCAAGGTATAGCTAGCAGCTGTCATTTTATACTTTTTCCTGGAGGAACACATTAAATCGGGCCATTCATCATCAGGGAGGAAGGGAAGTGACAAAATGACTCATTCTTATGTTTCGCCAACTTTCTTCCCCAGTTCTATTAGATATCTCTCAACTTCTGCATCCTTCATAACATGAGGGGTGAAGGGATATTTGAAAAGGAATATTTTATTTTCATAATCACCCCATTGTTTTCTATAGCATTGCAAAACCTATGATAGTGAGTAGGATCGCATCAAAATGTTGATGCTTTTGTCATTAGATTCCCAGAAATAAAAATTAAATAGGTTGATTTGGGAAAACACTTGAAGAAATGTTGAACAAAACTACCAAAACTTGGTAAATGACACAAGAAAGTAGTAAATATAAATGAAATAATTTGTCAAAAAATTATTAAAGTGAGCATTAAATTGCAGTATGCTTTAGACAAGGAAATTAAGAGACTATACAAATATATTTTCTTTGTTCAAGAAGGTTAAGAAGGATTGAGATGTTAAAGGGAGATGTAGACTAATAGAACAGATATTTAAATGTAAGTTCATGATAAAATATGCAATCTATTTTCATAGAGAAATAGACTGTGTAGAAGAAAATGCTAATGCATTTGAATATGAAATAATGCATTTGTAAAACTGTAAAAATGGTTTTGAAAAAACAGATTGCAGGCAGGCAGGGCGGGGTAATCCCAGGATCTTGGGAGGCTGAGGCAGGAGGATCTCAAGTTCAAAGTCAGCCTCAGCAACTTAGCAAGGCCCTAAGCAACTCTTTGAGAACCTGTCTCTAAATAAAATACAAAAAATGACTGGGGATGTGGCTCTGGAATATTGCTCCTGGGCTCAATCCCTGGTCAAATAAATAAATAAATAAATAAATAAATAAATCTAAGCAGTGAGTTGTGAAAACTACTTTTAAAAAAAAAACCAACAAACAAAAAAACTAATATGTGTGCAATTGGAGCTTCCAAACAAAGGAGAGGATTTAAGGGCAATCTTTTTAAGCTATTAACCAAGAGAAGTAAGTTCAATTAACCCCCAGCATAAGAAACATGGAGAAAGTTACACCAAGGCATATCTTGGTCAAATTACTTAAGGTCCCTGATAAAGAGATAATCTTAAAAGCAACTGGAGGAGAAAAAAAATGGAAGAACAAAAATGACACCATACCTTAACAGAAACAATTCAAGCCAAAGGACAATAGAGAAACGTTTTTAAATTATTAAAAAGAAAACAAACTGTCAATCTAGATTTCTATAACTAGAAAAACACAGCTTCAGAACAAAGACAAAATAAAAAGAATGGTTCCAACATACAACAACAGAAATAATAAGTCACATGAAGAATTACTTGATGAGAAATAGTAACAGGTATCTTCAGAAAGAAAATGATTCCGATGGAAATCCTCATCAATACAGAAAAGTGAAGAGCCTTAGAAAAAGTAAACATCTGGGTTAGCATAAAAGATATTTAAAATATCTAACACTGATAATTGTTTAAGTCTAATAGTATACTTTACACATTTTAAAAGAATGTTAGAAATTTCACAATTTTTAAATTAAAATTGGTAGAACAAAAAGATCCAAATGAGGTAAAATATATAGAAGACTTGAACAACACCATTGAATGACTTAATCTAAATAAAAAATTATAGTACACTACACATATCCAACAACAAAAGCAGGTTAAAAAACAAAGTTTATAAACTAGTTACACAGCATTTTCAAAAATTTACAAACATAGTAGAAATGCTTTAAAGTACATGATGTGAGCAAAGTCATGTTTTTATTTTGTGTCCTAATATTGTTTAAAAGTTAATTTTTAAATGAGGACTATATGAGTGTATATGTATATATATGTATTTGAATAAATGAATCTGATAAAACATACTATATATATATATATATCTCCATACACACATATACTATATATCACGTTGTTAGTTTCCTGCTCCTTTGTGCTTAATGCTATTTTTGTTCCGCTCCAGCTTGATATTTAACTGTCAAATCCTGCATGTCTTTGCTTGAAAATGTTTACTGGCAACTGGGGATAACTCTTCCATACAAGCTGCGAGCTGGAACTGCCAGGGAATCAATAGCGTTCTGCCAAAGACTGATGGGTTGGTGGATGCACACCCCAGTCCTTTCTCCCATGACATCGCTAGCTCTAATATGTGTTCTATGCATTTTCAGAGTTCTACAGTGAGATTAAGATCTATTTGCCTGCTATAATAAAAAATATTTATGATTACTTTGTTCCTGTTTTATTGGTCAGAAAATGACAATAAAGTTATTAAAAAAGCAATGTAAAACAGATTAAGATATATTGAGATGCCAAATTAGAAAATTGATAGAATACATACTGAAGGATGGCCAACTTTTTCAAAAATAGGAATTTTTTTTTGCTATAAATAAAAACATTAATATTTGATTTGTGGCAATATCAAAACTTAAAAGGCTTCTAAAGAACCATTGTGAAGAACATATTGAGCCTTCTATTTCAAAGTATAAATAAATAAACTACTGAATAAATGAGTCTGACAAAACATATAAATATTTGGATAACTGAAATTGAATGTCAATTCCTAAAATTGATTTTAATTATTCACTTATGTAATAGAATTGCTACATGTCAGATACAATTTAGCTCAATTTTAGTTGTGTAAATTTTCTACAAAAATATGATTTCAAGTTATAAATTTTGAAACTTTCACATTATATTCTATTTTGTACAATAAAGGCCAAACAACTGTTTTTGGCTCTGACTCGTATTTTTTAATTAGGATTAATCAGTGTACAAGAAATGAGCTGGATTTCCTCTTATCTCAGTGATTTGCAAGAGAGACTTTACATACCTCTTTCTTACTACTATTTAGAAAATGGAAAATCTAGATGTTCCACCTCTCAAGAAATTCTAATAGAATCAGTAAGATTCATTGTTCTGATTTTTGTCTCCTCCCTTCCAGGAACCCCTTTTTCAAATCCCTATTAAGATGCAAAATAAATCTGCAAAGACTTCCACACATGAAAGAAATTAGCTGGCAATGATCACAAAAAGTACTGTCATGTGCAACTAATTAGAACAAATAAAATAATTTAAAAAGTACTATGTAAGTGTAAATTCGTGTAAATCATTACATTTAATCTTCATGTTATGTTGGTGATCAAAATAGAATTAGGACATATGTTCATGATTACACAGTTCTAGGAGCCCAAAAATATTGCATATTTTCCTCAGAAGTGAGTGTTCATTCTAATTAATACATGTTGGAATCCGTATTTGAAACTGTCCCTAAGGTTAAAGACTGGTTCTTTCTTCTGTTGTGTGCTGCCTCTGAACAGCAGAAGAAATGCTGTTAAGAGTGACTTTTCATTGAGTTTTTACAATGACAACTTGGTGTTTGCTAAGTTCTTTACATGCTTAGGTCATCCATTTTCCATATCAATCTTAGGAAAAATAAAATTTCCTTTGCAGGTGAATAAAACTGGGGCACAAAAATTTTAATGCCCCTTCATGTGCACATATTTTCACAGCTGGAAGTTGATAAAATTGTGCTTTAAACTCAAATCATGTCTCTTTTCAAAACTTTTATAGTTCATCATTTTCTGATACATCTAAACTTATCCTTTCATTATGTTCAAAGCACAGGCTGTAACAGATATGATTTAGAAAGTCTCATTTTATTTCCATTTTCTCCCACTATGTATCACATAGTTCCTGTTTTTTTTCTACAAATTTAGGCTTTAATGTTAGTTGACAAACAATAAATTACTGCTTTTCTTATTTTTTTTACTATGTAGATTGACACCTTTTGTACAAATAATTGATCTGTTCTGCATTTTATTTTTCTTTCAGAGAAGAGTCTCCTAAACTAAGCTACTGAGCTAGAAATCTTCTTTGTATTCAGAAATGCATATTTATTTCTTTGAAGTGAAATTTTCAGATCCTTTTATTCCTCACTAATATCACTTTTGTTTTAGGTGGTCATTTTCATCCTCACCTTGCTATGTAGTATATGCATTGTATTTCCATCTGTTTTTTTTCCATTATTTTAAACTTTATTTATAGGTTATAGGATTATCCTATCACTGTCTGTTTTATAAGTTGTCTGGTACACTGTATATTTTCTATTAGACATCTTTGCTTTGTTTTTTCTTATGAAACCACATTAATCCTCAAAATCAATGGTATTATAGAAGACACATAAATATCCTGTAATTAGCTTTTACTTACCTCCTTAATCTTAACTCTAAAATATTAACTTAGCCTATGTTTTCCAGAAAGTAATATTTGAAATACTCATTTTGTAATATTTTACTGGGTTCCCACAGTAGTCCAAGGGAGGAATAAGGGACCACAGAATACAATGAGGATTTGTTATTGAGTTGACCACTGGATGAAGGGACTGAAGATCCCACTGGACTTTCCAAGGACTTGAGAGAGATGGGGAAACATTCACACCCTGGCTCCCACCACTGAACTAAGCTTTGCCCAGAGCACATCCCCTCCAAGTACTTCTGAGATCCTTTTGCTGGATTCCAACCACATTGGTGTTTCTACAGAGAAGATCTTCCTTGGCCTTGGAACAGAGCCTTAGGCAAGATCTAAGGAGATCATTTACTCGTGAAAACTGCCACATTTGGCTGGTTGCTGTAGCAGTGCGAATACCACAGTCTGAAGTGGTGATAAATGATGTCTGGTAAATGGACCAGACCCAAATACATCCAAGTATGAACAGAGTGACTTTGGGTATTTTGGAAATTTTTCTTTAAACTCTTTCAACTCTGTCGATGCTTATAATTCATGTTCAAAATTATAGATATTTATCCTCCAAATTGAAAGGTTTTTTTATCTACTCAGTTTACTTTTCCTGATTTTCCAGGCCTGACCTGGTTTGTATTATAGACAAGGTTGTTATTGCTGATTTAATTGTAGAAAACAAGAAATTTTTTTCAAATTTGCTAATGTAAGCTATATTCACAGTTTACATGTATTCAAATTCAGTGCTTTAATAAAAATAGAGCTTACTTACAAACAAATGAATCCAAATACTTCATTTTGAAACAAAACCAAATGAAACAGGACCTAGAAAAATGTAAAAATAAGTCACATTTTTGTGACTCTCCTCACCAACTCCTAATACATCCAATTCAGATCTAATCCTTGTCCTAAATTATTGAAACTCTAATTTGTACTCTACCTTTGTAATGCTTATTTTCAGTTCCAGGTTTATTAGCATCTTTTGCCATATCATATGAAATCTTCCTTCAAACACGGTATATGTTTTTGTAGTTTTCCTTTAGAAAGGTAATCTCAATGTACCATCAAAGCATTGAATTTACCTGCCCTTCATAGTATGCGGATTTAAGCAATAAACCCTAAGAAATTTGTAAAATACAGGTGAGAAGGCAGAATAATTTCACTTAAATAAGAGGTACTACTTTTTTTTATTTTTCACATTCAAAATAAGCATTTCTCCACTCGACTCACTGACAGGTAATAGAAAGACATGAGCAATAGGAACATGAGATTAAGGGGATAATTCTATAACTGGGCCAACTGTGCAATCCCCACATGCTTTCTGTTAAAAAGCAATTTACCTGCAGCCCTGCTTGGCTTAGGTCAATAGGATATTTTACATTCTCAGCAAACAACCTGTTATCTTCAGGAGAAAAGTGGCCCCAGAAAACTCCTCCCTGCTGATAGATCACAGGTTACCCTGAAGGAGTGACCTTTACAGACCAGAATTGGGGACTCAGAAGGTGATGATATTTAGAACTGGTCCACATAGGCCAAAGTAACTCAGAATTGCCTTGGATCTTTAGTACGTCATTAGTAAAATCTCCCTTCCATGGTGTAAGACCATGTACTATTGGAACCTGAAGATCTAATGTAAGCCTGCTATCAGTTTGAAGTCAAGACATGGAAATTTCCTTGGGACCCCCAATAAAACTGGAGAGCAGGAGGGGTGATGGTCTCTCTCTTCTGTGAGAAGACCCACTCACTTTTCTCCCTTTTTCTATACCTTCTAAACATCTCTGAGCAACATGTCTGAAATCTTCCAGCATGATCACAACCAGTAACCAAGAACCGCTGCAGCTGGCTCCACTCCACAGCTGGCAGTTGCTCTGTAACATCTCTGTCATAGGTTTTGGCACATAGTGAAGAAACAATGGAGTGATTATAAAAATAAAATAATTTTCAAATAACCCTACCCCCTTGATATTTTAAAAGATGCAGAAATGACTAAGAGAAAGATTAGATCAGAGGAAGCTGGAGAAGAAAACTGGGGAAAAGTAGAATGAGGTAGATTGTTTCCTACACTTCTTCCCTGTTGGTGAATGGACTATATTCAACAGGCCTCAGGATGAAAGAGCTTCTGTAAGGTGACAGGGTGCCATACACAGGTATCAACTTGTCAAAAGAATGTCTGAAAGAGCAGCCCACGTCTCCCTGGGGAGTAGGTGAAGTCTGTGTTTTATATTTCATCTCATGGGCTCAGAGACAGCCTGAGGAGAACTTCCTCATGTCCCCACAGAGTGTGGATAGTCCATGAGCATGGTCCAATGCTCGGTAGTGGGAATGTGTTAATGTATTTGTGCTTTCCTTTCTTTATCATGGTGGGGGCTACCAGCTGGACGTGAGGAGTCAGAACCAGGTTCCATCTGTACTCAGAAGTCCCAGCCGAAGGGACTGTGATGTGCTGAAGTTGGCATCACTAATGGCAAGTTTGGGAGAATGCATGATGGAAAAACATTTGGGAGGTTTGCAGGTTAAGCTGCTTAGCTGAAAATGGAGAATATGTATTAAAAATGACAAATACTACAAAACTGAGGTCTGTTTGTTTTTTTCTTTCTTCTTTTCACTTAGTGAAGGTATTCAGCAGTCCCAGATTGAGCATGTGGACGTCCATACTGCAGAATGAAATTCCCTTTAGATTAAAGAGTGATCACAGGCTCTCCCCGATCACTTTTGTGAGAAGAAAAATCGGAGAGGAATGAATCACACAAATTATAAATTGGACTGATTAACTGAATAATGATACATTACTATTATATTGATGTCTGGTTACTTGTTGCAAACTGAAACAGGTGACTGGATCTAAAATGAAGCAAGCGAGTCTGAAAACATGACTTTTGTCTTCCCTGGATTTGTGGCATGTTCTTGAAAATGGAGCATGCCTGACTGGTTAGATGAACTATTTTCTATTAATTAGAAGTGGACTGTGCTTTTCATTGCCATTTCTGCTCTCTACTGTTTTCATCTCTACTCGTGATACAGCAGAAAGGAAAAGAAAAACACAGCAACTCATTGACCTGGATAAAAATCCTGAGATGGTCATTTTGTGTAATCTGAGGGGAATTCCACTTTAATAACTTCCTGTAGACTTCCTTTGTGTTTCATTATATTATCTTATGACTACACAACATCAGTTTCTATTAGCTGCCTTATAAATATCCTGTGGTTTTCACAGCTTGACTTTCGTTAAGTATCTTTCTTTCTTTAAAAGACTGTGGATTTACGAAAGCACAATCAAAAGAAAAAAGTACATTTAAAAACACACCTGTATATAATATTTCACTGAATGATACAAAAATGAGAAATATCTTGTACCAAAGAGTAATTGAATGGCAAGATTTATATGAGACAAAGATCATATCCATTCACAACTTCCTTGGGAAATTGACTTATGGAAATGTTTTCTATTTATCTTTGCTCTTTATTTTCATTTTTGACTGCTTTCCTCCTCTTCAGTAGTTTGTTTGTAAACTTTAGTAAAGAATAATCACCATCCAGCTCATTTTTAAAACATCATATACCTGAAAAGAATTTCTTGTACTTTTTCTAAGGTAAAAAGTCAAAAGAAATGATGAAATATATAAAAGATATATTACATTATATTATGAGTGTATAAAATATGGAAAACTGTAATTAGAGTGATAATATCAATCATGTGACACTTGCTATTTCTATAATTTCACAATAAGTCAAAATAAAGAACTAATAATGTATCACATTTTTATTTTAATCTTAATACTATGAAAAACAATCAAAATCTTCTATAGCAAGGAGCTGCCATTGTTTACTTCTAGTTATAACTAAAAAACTAATCCTCAGTATAAATTATTTTCTGATATGAAATATTATGACAGTATTTTTTCATTATTTTGTTTATACTGTTTTATTGAAAATAATTAAGCTATATGTTATGATTTGGATGTGTGATATCCCCCAAAAGCTCACATGTGAGACAATGAAAGAAGTTTCAGAGGAGAAATGATCAGGCTGTGAGAGTCTTAACCCATGCAATGAATTAATCCGGTGATAGGGATTAACTGAGTGGTACCTGAAGTGGTAGAGTGTGGTTGGAGGAGGTGGGAATTGGGGGGGCATAGCTTTGGGATATACAGTTGTATCTAGCAAGTGGAAACTTCTCTCTTTGCTTCTGATCACCATATGAGCTGCTTCCCTCTGCCACATTCTTCTGCCATGTTGTTCTGCCTCACCTGGAAACCTGAGGAATAAAGCCAGCTGTCTATGGATGACGACTTTTTAAACCGTGAGCCTCAAATAAATCTTTCCTCTTTTATAGTTGTTCTGATCTGGTCCTTTAGTCACAGCAACAAAAAGCTGACTAATACACTATGCATTAATTAAAATGATTGTTGAGTAGGACATCATGAACTTCCCTAAGTGATTTCTTAAAAAATAGGCACCTGAGGAATCACGATGAATGAACTGAAATATTACACATCCAGATTTACTGGGTTCTAACTCCATTTCAATCCTAACAACTGTACGACTGTTGAGTACAAATGGATTTCGATTTTCTCATTTGTAAGTAATCTTTAGATAGTCTTAAAAATCATAAACATGCATGCCATTTAGTTAATTGCAGTGAGAAGCTAAGTAACATATCTATCTACATTATACAGGAAACACAAACACAAAATAATTGGTAATGTGTTTCTGTGACCTTCAAAATTTCCAAGCATTTATATTCAGCCATACTGACATGGTGACATGTGGTTTCACACATCACTTAAACTCTATGAGTTTCTATTTCCTTATCTGAAAAAATTTTATTTTGATGAGCTATTAGTTTACCTCTAAAGTTCTTCTTAGTACCTATAATTCTATAAGTAATTGATACAGACAAAAATATAGACTGTTGTTATAATCAAATACCTTAATTTTAATACTTAATGAGAAAGATCACACAATGCCTCACAATTTTTAACATCATGGTACAAACAGAAAGTGATAAAAAAAAGAATTTTTGGATATTGGTAGGAGTCTTAGAATAAAACATTTTTCTATATTATGTGCTTACAGTCATGAAAGTAAAGTATAGTGAAGCTAGGAAAAGTGTAAATATTAATTGTATGAAGTGTTTTATTTATTAAAGGTTTTTTAAGTTTTTGCTGAAATCTTTACATTTGTTCCATAGTCATGATTTTTAAATGTTAGGATTTAAGTCCCAAATACCTACAACACAACTATTTATTAAGAATGTTTTATGATGACTTTTAACACCTTGAGAGATGAGAATTTTATTCACTCTCAAAAGTTATGAAACCACTTTTCCAACCATTTCAATAGTATGAGTTGAAAATGGGTTTTAAAATAATATTGCTCTTCTTTTTCTTTCATCAACAAATATAGTGTTGAAACAAATGCGATTTCTTATGATACAAACAGATTTCATTTTCCAGACACAATATTTTTAAATAATATACTTAGTTTTGTAATATAGATACACTTTTCCATAGAGTTGCCCCAGCTTTTGGACATCAAAAATGAGAACATCAGCCACAATGGGTGATGACAGAAATATGGGGCTAGAATTTCTGTCACCCAGAAATACTCAGGTAGGACTTTCCTTCCTCCAAAGTGCACGCACACACACACGCAAAAACACACACACACAGATCTATGTGTCATCGTCCTCCAGCATTTGGAAGTCCAAATCCTGTGGCAGCCCCTCAGCCTCTGTGGGAGATAGCCTTTAACATGGTCCTTCAGAGGAAGACCAATGAAAGGAGTGGAAAGGGAGGAAAGAAAAGAGTGTGGGAAAGTACTGGGGAATGAAATGTACCAAATAATCCTGTGTTCATATATGATTATACAATTAACCCCACTTATCTGAATAATTATGAGGTACTAGTTTTAATAATAGTAATCGAAGGCAAATCAGTAGTGTAGAGCAAGTGGATCAAGAAAGGGAGGAGAGAAGATAAAGGGGAGGTACTGAGGAACAGGACTGACCAAAGTATATTATACATATCCATATAGACATAGCATAATAAGTTCCACTATCCTGTCTAATTTTAATTTATCCATAAAATATTTTTAAATGAACAAAACTTGAGAGAGAGAGAGAGAGAGAGAGAGAGAGAGAGAGAGAGAGGTCCCATCTTCTGGTATTCATACCCCTTATGTGATCTTTTCCATTCAGGATGCACTGGTTTTGAAGACTCAATTCCCCTGAGTGGAAGAGGCAGAAATGGTGGTGGGTGGCTCCATTGCTGGGTCATAAGACAGTGTGGCATCACTTTTGTATGTGTGCCCTCTCTCAAAGCATTTCTTTTGGTGACAGGCTTATCTATGTAGGGAGGAACTGAGATCTCTTACCAATAGCCAGGAGCTGTGCTTAGAAGCTGCAATTTTCTGCCGGGTCAAGATTTCATACAACTACATCCCTGATCACCTCCTTGACTAAAATTTCATGAAAGGTTTTGGACCAGAATCACTGAATTCAGATGTTCCTCATTTTGTGCCACTCAGAAATGTGAGATAACTAATATTTGCTGTACTAAGCTGAGACATATTGAGACAATTCTTTATGGAGCAATAGACAATCAATCCAGATTCCTTGTTCAAATGGCTCCCTCACCAACACTGTGTAGGTTTTAAGGAATCTCTGCTCTCAGTATACTAGGCCAGAGCAGGGCCTAAATACACTAAGGACACTGCCTCATGCTCACCAGCTCTGGAGATCTAAGTTGCATGCAGTTCAAAACACACCTCATGAAACATTATGCATGACCACATGTGGTCAGAAGCAACCAGCCTGGCTTCAAGTTACGCCATGCACCACTTTGCCTTTCTGAGAATTCAAGAGCTGATATCATGTTATTTGAGAAACACTGACCAAGATTCAACTGTTCCTTTGAGAATATATTTCTATGGATTAAAATTATAGAATGGGTGACAGAGAGCAGATTTTCCTTAAAGCAATGGTCCTTCACTTTATAGTTTTAAATAATCTTGGACAACCCAATGAAATATTGAACTTTATTCCAAGGAAAAAATACACATAGGGACATACACACAAAAACATACTTTTGAGGGTGTTTGAAGAGCTATTAGAATTCACCTACAGAATCTACACATTACCATGGGTTAAAATTGTAGGCTATAAATTAATTTGCAAGAAAATATGCCCTCCATTACTACACAATTGAAGTTTCCTTGTAGATGATGATTCTTATTGATATAATTGTTCAAAGTTTAGAACAGTTTTCATTTAAATTTCTGAGGAGAAAGAAATTGCTGAGACAACTTTTAATTAAAACAAATACTTAGAATTTACAAAGAGATCATGAAAAAGTAAAATTCATATACATGCATTAAAAGGTAATTACAACCATAAAACAGTTCAGGTAATTACAAATTGATATATGATATTCTTTTTGGAAACTTATTCATCTATTTATATTTTAAATCAATAATTGTCTTCAGGTAAGTAAATTTCAAAATTATTTGGAATGTTAAAAAAGCTTTACAGGTGACTTTTCAATAGATGACATGAATGAATAAAAATATGGCATACATAGATATCAATTAAAATGAATAATTTCTGCATGCCAAATTTTATTTTCTGTTTATCTTCTAGAAAGCATGGGTTGAGCTCTGTTTGCCTTGTTTTAACCTGGCAAATGATGCTTCTCCTGTTAGTACTATAAGATTTGATCATATAAACATCATATGCAAAAGTTTATTACAAAATACTTATGATAATAATAGTTAAATCCATTAAAATTACTGAATAATTTGAAGCCATCATACTGTGGCTGAGGCTGTGCGTTTTCTCTGTATCAGGGAGGATGTAGGTGGAAGTTGGCATTCAACAAAAACCCCAGTAGAGGTTGACCCAGGCATCACATACTGTGGCTGAGGCATGGAATTCTCTTGCAGGCTAACCAGTACCAATTCAACTTTCGTTTTCTGTCACTATTCAGAATTAAAATAGAATTAGAGGTGAGATGAAGGTATCCTGGATACCTATTCACAGGTATCAGTGACACTGGCATTAATTTATGTTTGGGTTACATTTTTAGTTCATGCATTAAGAGAGGCGATAACAAAGTAGGATATCATGTCCTTTGGCTGGTGGTCAGTACAGAACTATTGAAGGAGAAGCAGCAGAATTTTAGAAGACAGAGAATAAAAAAAAAAAAAAATCTGTTCCTGTAAGAGGCTTTGACCTACGGACAATAGAACACATATAAATCCTTACTGTGAAGCACTCTGCTTCAGTCCTGATTAGAAGAAGAAAACTGCTGGGAAGCAAAGCAGGTGACTAGAAATCATGACTCAACTGAGAGAGCTCAAATCAGAGAGAACTATTTGATCAAAGCCCTACTGAGAGAAAGGGTTTTAGGACTGTTGATTGGAATTTCTGCATCTATGAAGATTGCCTTCAAAACTGGTGGGAAGCATAAATTGACCCAGGTATGCACAATGGGAAACTAAATAGCTGAGAACAGGAGGTGAAGATTGAGAGGAAAGCTTCAGAATGAGATGGGCAACTTTTCATTGTAAAAGTGAAATACTAATGCCCTTCAGTAAAAGATCCTTTGCACAAATTCCAAGACATATATGAGCATAGTAATAAGCTCATCCCTAGGTAAATTGACACAGGTAGCAGAAGAAAGGTTTTTCCATACATTGTAATAGATGCTAAAATACTTTATTGACATTTTAATAAGATTTTATTCTCATAAAACATTAATCAGTAACCATAATGGGGCTTTATGAGCACAGAGTATCTATTCATATTTTAATAATTGTCATTTGGAAATATGAAATACCTTGTGCCAATGGCATGAGGGCACTAACAGAATTTAACCTCTGCATGACATGTATTTACAAAGGCTGGGAAGCAAGTAGGAGACTGAGTGTGGAGTCTGCAAAGCTTATTTTTAAAATTTTCTGGAATATCAATTCAACAAATTTGTATAAACTTATATTGTGATGTGCAGGTAAATCAATTCATGTTCATGTTTGGATTGTGGCATTATAGTACACGATGAGTATAATTTCAAGAATTTTAGTCTGTTAGACAAATGGGAAAACTGGAACAGTGCAAGAAAGGGACATTTGCAGGATTATCTGTCTAGTTGATTTGGAAAAACCAGTTGAATCTTATCTATTTTCATTTTGGCTGTTTCTGTAGTGACCATCTTTATAGTATGACTTATTAAATATACATATTTGGAGTACTGACTATCTTCCCTGTGAATGTGACAGATCTTCTAAAATGATAACCTTTCTGATCAATATGAACCTAATGTATTGCATCAAATGATACCAATTTTTGGATTCACCATTAACCAGATAATTTTACTTGACTATTTCAGTGGAATTCTCTTCTATCATTGCACTGAGTCAGTCAGCTTTCTTGAATATGTTGTATTGAGGAAAGGAATAAGAAAGACAAGATATTGAGAAACTTACACAACTTATAATATAAATATGTTTTTAAGATCAGAGTATAAAGTAGTTTGAAATAAAGAACCTAAATTTTAAGACAACCAATTTATTGGCATTTCCACTTCATCGCAAAACTTTTTATATTTATCATTTCAAAGATCATTTCAAAGATCCATTTTGAATCTGAACTTGATCAACCAAGCAGTTATTTGTGGTTTGAATACTCCATAGTGATGTTACTGATGCACAGGCAGGAGTCCTCAGAGGGTTCCAGACTTTTGGCTTGCCCAACAAAAAACTGAGGGAGAAGTGAGAGGTTGGCAAATGAAGCTTGCAACATTGAAAGTGAAAATACACTGAGAAAGGAGAATGGGTGTTCCTGCAAAGTCTATACAGTGCCACTGACTTTTATTGAGCTATTTTATTGAGTTCCCTTCCTACTCCCCTCGGTGGATTTGGGTGGATTGACACCTTGATTAACAACTAAACCTGACATTATTTCTTTTCTACTGTACATACGATCCTTTTCCCCCCTGGAAATGCCCAAAAGGGGAGCAAACCACAAAGTTAATGATACGTTACCTAGCAACAAGTTAACTTTAGGTTAATCCACTGGGTGATTACACATGCCCAAGATTGGGGAGTTGAATTACCCAATTCCTTCAGGGTCTTGAATTTCCTCCAGTGGTCCTCCAGTGGTCTAGCTTCCTCCACCAACCTCAAGATGGTTCAGTTTCCCTTCACAAGAGGGCTTCAGGCACTGTTAAGTGTATAGTAACCTCTCTTTGGCCTTTTCTATCCCTTTCCATGCCCTATTTCTTAACAATGTGCTTCAACTACCACATTATTTTAATTTGGGGGGAGATAACCCATTTAACAAATATTTTAGTTGACTCTCTTTGGTATTGTTTTCATGGTTTGGTTATTTTTCTTACCCTGTAGTTAAATAACATCAAAAATAAAACAAGATAACAAGTATAAATTGCTATAAACCTTACCACATTGTTGACAGCATATTTTATAATTAACTCTGCTTTTAAATATTGATATGTCAACTGTCATCATGATCTATTTGCTAGAAAAGCAACAGAAATTAAACAAATATACTGAATTCAAACTTGTTAGATACGTATGTAATTGTTAAGTCATATAATTTTTATACATTTTTTCCAGCCTGGTATTAAAAACAAATAATCAGGCTTGAAATGTTTTTATGGAATCTTATTACTTTAATCTCTCCCTGTCTATCTGTCTCTCTCTTTCCCTTCATTTTTCTATCTTTCACTTATTAATGATCCTAATTCTATTTTGTCAGAAGTGAGAGAGAGAATAGATAAGGGATAAATGTAACATACAGAGAAAAGATCCAGAAGGTGCAAGGACAAAATCAAGTTCTCAGGTACAGAAATTTTATTTGGAGGGAATATGTATCTTCTTTAGAGATAGTTTAACAAGAAGATGGATATATAAATTCAGATTTTTTTCTAAGTACTTGATGGTCTCAATTATTTTTGTGATGTGAGCTTACGGAGATTGGAGCTGGAGGAATGAGTAGAGAAGCAATGGTCTGAAACTACAAAGCATGAGATGCCAGCAAGGCTGTGCCATCTGCAGTGGGTGATTAATATCAGTGTGACCACTAAAGTAAGCATTTGTCATTTTGTCTTGACATAGCACTTGACATATGGGAATGTCTTTGGGAATTTAATATGCTGTGCCCAGAATCCTCCACCAAACAGATTTTACCTTTAATGAAAAATCAAGGAATTGATTTAAATAAGGACTTCATTAAACCCTTAAGCTGTTTAAGTGATATGAATACCTTGGAAGCATTTAGGGTAAAGAAAAGCAGAAAAAAATGCCTTGAATAGTATGATAAAAATTTACAAATAAAAA
The DNA here is from genome assembly GCA_020662805.1 of Glaucomys volans. Lineage (NCBI taxonomy): Eukaryota > Metazoa > Chordata > Mammalia > Rodentia > Sciuridae > Glaucomys > Glaucomys volans. The sequence goes on along the minus strand of JAJEJO010001138.1, from coordinate 69,435 downwards.
TTTACAGCTATGAGGGTGTAAACACCAAGTAATACCATCTTCTTAGACTAATGGTCATATGTAGTTGATCCTGAATAACAATGCCATTTGGTGTGAGTTTTATAATTAAGAAGGGGTTGATATTATATAAAACATAATAAAGTCATGTTGAAAGACTTGAAGACAGTAAAGAAGACATATAATCATTTTACTAATAATAAAGACTGATATTTGAGCTGAATCAAGGATGATTAGGATCTTTAATGGAGCCTCATCATGCTGTCAGGTACATGAGTGAGAGATGCCCTGATTTTGTCAAGAGTAGATCTCAGTTCACAGTATACAGGTTTTGGCACATAGTAGGCCACAATGAATATTGATGTCAGGACTGTTAAAAAATGTTATTTTTTCCTAAGCATGTCTTATAATTATCATTTTTTAAGTTTTTAAATTTTAAGCCTATCTATTTATTTTTATTCTATGAGTAAGAAAATAGACTTGCTCACTGATTTTGCAAGCTTTCTCAAAAGGACCCATGGAGAACGTCAAGGACATTTTCATTTATGTTTCTTTTGTTAGTAAGTAGACCCATCTGGAGCATTGGATTATTTGGCTGCTTCTCTTAAATACATATATGAAGTACACTTTTGGAAAATAGCATCCAAGGCAATGCAGACTGTATACTGATTTGGTACTCCCTTTCAGGTTACCCCACAAAAATGGCAGCATCTCAAGGAGAGACTAAATAAGCGTGGCATGGCCCATGGCCCATCAGTCTGCCATGTTTGCTCCCAGACCATGTGGCTGGAGGATGGATACCTACTGTCAGAATATGACTTAACTCTAAAACAATTTAAGGCTTTTACAAGGTTAATCAACAAGCTCCAAAAATTTGTGAGATATGCTGAATGAAAGAGTCTTCATCACCTTAATAAAGAATTTAAAAAAGAAACAGAAATTTCATCTAACATCAACACTTTGCTAGTGCCTCGAATTATAGATTAACACCTTTCTACTAGCATTTAGGGGTGCAGGCAAAAAATTATTGTAAATAGTTGGGCAGTGTATAACAATATTCATGTCTCTTACTATATTTTAATAAGAAAAAATTTAGCATCATCTCATTGTTAACTCATTTGTATTCATTATAACAGCACTAATCATAATGAATTCATTTGGAATTAATATGGTTGTCACATACTTTCATAAGAATTCTGGTGCAATTCAATGTTAATTTAATGTTCTATTCAAATAAAGTATAACTGTTTTAAGTCACATAATAATGCCATTGTGTGAAGCTGTAAAGATTATAACACTATAGATCCTCTCTAGAGAGATGTGATCATCCCAGAAGAACATTTCTCAGTTTCCATAGGCTGACTAATGGCTATGACCATAGGCTACTAATAGCTCTCTCAATGATGTGAGAGCTCTCCACTATGATATGGTTCACCTATCCAGGAGAAATTGAACATCAGGTTACGTTTATAACCTCATAGTAAGCTATCAGTTATGTGGTCTTCTGAGTTAGTGTGATAGACATGAGTTGTATGAATTTACTTTGTTATTAGCAACTAGTCTAATGGATCAGTTCTTAGTAAAAATAAATAATAGTAAAAATAAATAATAAATATAAAAATTATTACTTTTAAAAGTGGAACTAGTAGAGCCTAATGATTTGTATATTAAATGTTGAGTGAACAATAATGGTAAGAAGGGCAAGCAATTTATTTAGAGAAGAAGAAGAGAATAAAGTTAGTCAAGATAAAATGGTTAGTAAAGATAGAATAGTGGAGGATAGTCAATTTAGGAAATTGTATAGAGATTTATCAGTTGAGAGAAAGAGAGAAAGAGAAACAGAGTCAGAGTGAGAAAATAGGTAAGATTCCATCTTAATTGGACAATATTTTTCATTCTGTCAACTATGTGAGTGAGTGGGGAATACTTAAAGGACCTGCAATTTGTTTCAAAAGACACAACTAGCTTTCTAGTAGAGACTGAATAATAGATGATCCACTCTTATTTACTTGGGTGCCAGGGTCTTCACTTTATGATAATTCTGGCATTATGATAAACCTCATATTGAAATGAAGAAAGTAGTGTTTAAAAAGCAGTGCTTTCTCTATTCTACTGAATAACAACACCCCTAATGTGAAAAGTGGCACTGTGTATAACATAGGATGAAGCACAAGACTAGGTGCTAAAAAGGGTTTGGAGGTACAAGCATCTCTGCTCCTCCTTCCAGTGTTTTATTTATATACACTGACAATAATCATTAATTTGCATATCCATATGGTCACATATATTCTACCCACTAACAGTATAATACAGTACAAGAATTTGAACTTACATAATGCAAAATGTTGGTAAAGTATGGTCATGAAAAGGTGGCACAGTAGTGTGAAATTTGAAAATTGTTGAAATAAGCCAACAGTATTTCTAAAATTTTATATGAACTAAAATTATGATCATACTAAATTCCAAAAATAAACTTAATGCTGCTAATAATACAACTAATTCCTTTCTCCAACTTTTTCATTAGTGACTCTAATGATGGGAATTGGGACATCTAAAGGCCCATAATTATGAAGCATCTAAAATCCATACAAATCTTGTCTCTAGTGTACATGTTCATTTTAAGTTTAAATTAGCATCTGGAGAAAAACTTTCTAGTTACTCTTGTTAATAATTCTGATGTATGCTTTCTTCCTGAAAATTCAACTCACATGGTAGATATGGCAAATTTTAAGGTTCTGATTTACTATGTAAGAATCTCCTTTACTTTCCTGAAATAGTCAGGAAATCCTTGCATAAAAATGAAGAGATGTGATTTTGTATTTTTCTTTTTTTTCTTTCTTTTTTTCCTTAATCACAATGCAATGCTTTATCATCACAAATGCTCCAGCTGCAAGAGCAAGGCTTGGGACGGAAAACATGCATTCGACAACTCATGCCAACATCCAGACAAGATGTGAGCTTTGTGAATGTCTGCTTCATCTTACTCAGGAAGAAATGGCATGGGTTTTTAATGTAATAAAACAAAGTTTGAATGAGTAGCTGGGTGCAGTAGAGCATGCCTATATTCCGAGCAGCACAGGACTGCAAGTTCAAAGCCAGTCTCAGCACCATAGCAAGGCCCTAAGCAACTCAGTGAGACTTTGTCTCCAATTAAAATACAAAATAGGGCTGGGGATATGGCTCAGTGGTAGAGTGCCCCTGGGTTCAGTCTTCAGTCCCCCGAAAAAAAGAAAAGAATGTTTGAAATCTTTTACTGTGTCAAAACATTTACATCTTCCTCAAGAGAAAATTATTATTATTTTTGGAAAATAATCCAGTAGAGAAATCTGGAGAAATCCAGAAGATAAAAATTCCAGCTCACTAAAGCAACATCAAACAAATTTATTAAATTACACATTTCAAATTTTACCCAAAACTATTTTAATGGTATTTTAAATTAAAAATTTTCAATGAGTTCTCAAACTTTATTCATTTTATAATATTTTCAAGGATCATGAAAACAATAATTTTGTTTCAATAGATACACAGTTAACATACTTGCTAAATGAACTAAACTATAAACTATTTTTGTGTTATTAAAGACAACTTTGAATTCACCCATTTTATCATGTTTGACATCTGTATTATGATATTTTTCAGTATTTTATGAGAAAAATAAAATACAACTATAGGTGAAATCGTAAGCATGAAACACTATTCCCATGACCAGAAAAATAAGCTACCACTGGACACAGATGGAAACCTTTACAGTAAAATGTTGTGGAATATCAAATTTGTATTTTAAAAATAAAAATTCAAAGAGCTAAAAGCACATTTTTCTCTAATTTAACATGTTGATATCAAGGTCAGTAGGTGGCAAACAGCAGCAGGAGCATCACAAGCAAATCCTGTGCAAGGACCCAGAGGTGGCAGGGCTTTCTGTGCTTTTTGCTTGGACAAGAGTTACCCCTGTTTTGTCCTACCTGGAATGGTCCATGTTAAAGGCAATGTTGAACCCCAGTCAAAATTTTGTCTGAGGACAGAATTTATTCAGTCACACTACTGCAATAGGTAAGGGAATCCTAAACCAAACTCAACTTCCTTGCAGTGAAAAGTAGGTAAGTTTTTCCATTTTTATTTATTTATTTGTTTGTTTATTTATTGGTACAGACTATCCTCAAACTTGTGATCCTTTAGCTTCCCCTGTCATTGGTGTGTGCCTCCATGCCCTGTGGTAGGTGATATTTTAACAGCTGGGATGTGCTGTGAAAGGCACTGAGGGATTGGCCCATGTGACTGAGTGACTGGATTTGTTTATTGACACTTATTTTGAAGACAAGCACTCCTTTGTATTTTTAAGAGATTCCTGCCCCCACTTTTTTCCTCCTTTTATTCTTTCTTTTAGCTTCCACATATGAAAGAAAACATATGACCCTTGATTTTCTGAGTTTGGCTTTTTTCACTCAACATGATACTCTTTAGTCCCATCCATTTTCTAGAAAAAAAATGACAAGTTTTTTCTTAATTATGGCTGAGTAAATCTCCATTTTATTAGGCTAGTTTCCTAACTTGGTCTTTGTGAATTATGCTGCTATAAATATGAGCATGCATCTAGCACTACAGTTTGCTGACTTTCTTTCTTCTGGGTAAATACTGAGGAGTGGCATACTGGGTCATATGATGATTCTATTCCTAATCTTTCGAGGAACTTCCATACTGATTTCCCTAATGATTGTACTAATTTACAATCCACCAACAGTTGTCCAAGTGCTCCTTCTTCTCCACATCCTCACCAGCATTTATTATTTGTATTCTTCATGATTACCATTTTAACTAGGGTGAGATTACATCTCATTGTAGTTTTAACTTGCATTCTTCTAATTGCTAAAGATGTTGAACACTTGCCCAGATATTTATTGGCCATTTGAATTTGTTCTTTTGAGAGCAATGTTTATTTAGTTAATTGTTCATTTGTCCATTTATTGAATGGGTCATTCTTTTGGGGGGTTTTTTGGATGTGTTTTGGAGTTCTTTATATATTCTAGATATTAATCTTCTGTTAAAGAGTAGCTGGCCCTCTCATCAGGCTCTTCATTGTTTCCTTTGGTCTGCAGAAGCTTTCTAATTTAATGTCATTCCGTTTATTAATTCTCACACTATTCCTCAGTTTTAGGTCTATTGAAGAAATCACTCTCTGTGTCTATATGTTGGAGTGTTGTCCCTAAGTTTTCTTCTAGCAATTGCAAAGCTTCTAGTCTAATTCCCAGCTCTTCGATCCACTTTAAGCTCACTTTTATGCAGATTGAGAGACAGAGGTCAAGTTTCATTGTTCCACATAAAATTATCCACTTTTCCCAGGACGATCTGTTTAAAATCCTGTCTTTAAGTGTGTATTTTGGGCCCCTATGTCAAAGACCAGATAATTACTTTCATGTGGGTTTGTCTCTGTGTTTCTATTCTATTGCATTAGTCTACATCAGTTTTAAGAGCTTAGGGAATAACAATAAAATAAGTAAATAATACTGTTCTTTTGTGTAGTTATGGTATAAAAATAAACTGATAAACACCCCCTTCAACATGGTCGTGTACCAAAATCATAATTAAACCCTGTCTGCCGCTTTTAAATTCAAAATAATTTTGAGCAGATACACAAGACTTTACTTAATTTTATCTTCTTAAAATTATTTTATGTTTTATTTGAAGTAAGCCTCAAAGATGTGTTGTCATTATGATTAATTAAGATGTCTTTCCTTAACTTTCACTTGCAGAACATGGGGTAAACATTCTATTGTATAGCACTAAATACAATAAAAATACTTTAACATTATATGTAAGAAAAACATAAGGAGATTCTGAAGGGCAGAGAGAACACGACAGACTGGCTTGGGAACTTGGAACCCAGAAAGTACACAGTGGTGAGTCCCCTTGGTTTGAATTTTGCCTCTTACTTAGTAGAGATTGAGCTGAAGAAACTAGCAACATAAACACTAGTGCAGACAAAATGTTATCCCAACAAAAGCTTTATGTCTCTAGAAACAACCAGCGTTTCTTCAATGAATGAATGGTTAAATATACTGATCAAATATTTATGCCATGGAATGTGACTCAAAATAAAAAGAAACATATTAATTATACAGGTAAAAAACTGAAAAGAATTCTTCAGATATTTATACTATGAAAATTCCAATTCCAAAAGGTTATGCACTGTGTGAAGTCTTGAAATGCTAACTTTGTAAGAATGGCATCTGGGAATTAGAGAGGAGCAGGAGACTGGTGGAAAGGGATTGTTGTTATAACTATAACATGAGAGATCTTTGTGGTAATGAAATGTTCCCCATCTGGACTGTCTTAATGTTAATAAGATTCTGCTTTGTGACACTGAACTATAGTTTTTTAAGATGTTGCCCTTGGAAGTAAGTGAGAAAACTGTACATGAGCTTTCTTTATATTATTCCTTACAACTACATGTGAATATATAATTTATAAAAACAAAAATTTAAATTAAATGTTTGTTATTTCTATTTTCACTTCTAAGATTGATGGATCCTGCCTAATAGTAATTCATTTGTAATATTTGGGAATTGCAAATTACCACATACCTAAAGGCTCAGGGAAGTCATATCTATTGCAAAAACTGATGCATCAGGTGGTACTGAATCTCCCTGAACATATTCATAACTTTTATTTCTTTATTCTCATATTTAAACTATTTTTACTTACCAAATCCCCAGATACATTGAACAATTAGGTATTATATTCTTTAAAAATCAACAAAAATGAACACTAAAATTAACATTAAAATCATTGCACTGGGGAATTGAAACTGCAACTCAATAGTTGCAATTCCATGTAATATTTGCATCTAAAGTAATTATAATAAGATGTTGACTTGTTGACAGACATTGTATGTATGTTTGTGTATGTATGTGAATGGGGAAGATTATGTGAAACAGACAAGTTTTTATAGGGAGCTCAGGTCTCCTTTTGAAAGATATGCCCTTGACTTTGTAGCTGTGAGCATGCTGAATTACCAGCAGAGAAGTTGGACACTGCAGCTAGTTGTTTTGGTTGAACTAGGACATTCTGGAGCCTCTGGCATCAGCACTCTGGTAACAACAGTGAAAAGACTTGTTTGCTAGATTCAGTTGCAACATTAATGCCTCCGGGGTCCAAATTACAGAAAAAAATACTATCATTTCAAGCATCACACCTCATAAAAACCACTCATAAAAACGAGGTTTTCTCTAGAAAGTCTCACTACCTATTGAATAACAATTTTTCAGTGATTGTGACTGATGAAATATTATAACATAGAATTCAGAAGCTTTCTTCCTAGAAACTTGAAGTCATATTGATGTTCTTCAGTAAGATGATCCATGTGCATCTTGTGGTTTGATTATCCCCTGACACCAACTTATAGCTCCCTAAGACAGAAGAAACTGATATCATTGAGAAATGCTTTGAGTTCTGTATACAATAATGGTAATTAATTTAGTTTTATTTCTCTGTACTGGCTTACCGTGGAAATTTTGTAACGAATACATTGTTTTCAATAAGTAAACAAACAGGAAAGAAAAAAGCTAAGCCACAGAGGGATACAGTTGATACTGTGGATTCCTTATCCTGGGACTAAATTATAAAATTAAGTTTAGGTCACAGACTGATGTCTAATTATGGGCTGACTGACTTATGTTTGTGTACAATACAATCATCTGTTTATAGCCACTGACAAAGCTCAAGTTCATATTCCTGGTCCCCCGACTCTCAGGCTATCACATAATGGGATGACTGGTACTTGAAAAATAAAAACCATGTGTAGGTAGCCTGCCTAACAGACACAGTGGAAATTTCACTCGGGAGGACTGCCAGATGAAAAGCTTGTTTCTCAGCATCTCCACTTTCAAAATAGCTTTCTATGTCCTTGCTCACATTTTAAATGGAGTATCTGCTCAGATTCAACTCAGAAAGAGACAAACACTTAGGAAACTGTTAGTGCATAGTGCACTTGCAATAGACAACAAAGGCCAAAGAGACTCTTTTTGGCATTTTTGCCTCCACATAAATCATTACTAAATCCAAGCCTTACTGCTAAGATTCTTGTTACACATTTAAAATGCATACTTCTGTTTCTAGTTTGCTCAGTTAAACTGAATGCAATTATAAAATTATATCACAAACCTGTAGAGATTAAAAATTTAAGACAAAAATGAATCAGAGGGTTTTACTCTTCTAATTCTAAGGAATTGTTTAATTTTCCTTGCAGTGTCAGTTTCAGAATTAGGCACAAGAGAAGGACTCCAAATTCTTAACGAGGAAATAACAGTTAAAGTTTCTTTGCAAAACAGGAATGCCCAAATCTAAAACAATTATTAAACACAAAGACTACTAGAAAAATTTCACAAGATTATAGTCATGGACCATTTATATCCTCACATAGTTCAAATAAAAAATTAAATTAAACAAACGCTTTTTTGGTAAATACTTTCTCATCGAAATGATATTTTAGCATCTGACTATCCAAGTGGAAACTCAAAAGTGACAATGTTAGCTAACTGACTCTTTATTAACTTCCTGCTCACAACAATCAATGCATTGTTCTACCACTGACCCATCGTAAATAAACATAAAAGTTACAGTTAAGGGAAATAACCCTTAACACATCCATGTCACTCGACTCTTGCAATCATGTCAAAGGAAAGTTTGTAAGCATTTCAAATGCATCCCATAAGACATTAGTGCATGTGTCCACCACTATGCTGCCTTGCATTAGAGCTGCTTAAAATGACATTTGTCATATCACTAAGTCTCTTATGAGACATTTATTTCCTAAAGACCAGCAAGTTCTTTGTCTGGCATCATTAATTTTTCTGGTGAGGTTAGCAATAAACTATACAAATGGAATGAGGAGTACATTTTATTCCTAAAGTAAATTTTGAACTGAAATGAAAGAACACAAGATAAAGTTATCCCTTTTCTATCGAACTTTTAATCCCTATTACTTTTAGTGAATAGTCTAATTGCTTATCCAAACACATATACATTAAACAATTGCCATTTATACAACTTACTGTGTAATGTAGTGATGTATAGTTGAGCCTCAAAAGTAGGAAGAACTGCTTTCCCTATGTCTATGAAAGATGCTACCTAGAACTGTGGAGTTTACAGTTTGAGTAGCCTTATGTGGTCCTGAAGTTTATAATCCCATTTATAAGCCATTGTAAAGCTGGAGATAGTCAATACACAAAGGAACTGGTAACCATTGTTTAAAGATTTGTATAACTGCAAAGGTAGATGAAGGGGAAAGCATCTAATGTTCATCTAAGGCCTCTCCTTCACCAGAAGCTTCTCTAGTTTTCTCCTATTTAATCTGTACAAGATAAAGTGAAGGAAGTTGGGAATACTCAGTGTAATAGAGGTAGTAAAAACTGGGTATGAATTAAAAGTCAATCTGTAGGAGAAATTCTTTGGTCAGTACTAATACAATAGAAATAAGATATTGGCCAAGGGACAACACAACTTTCAGATTTTAAGACTTGTGATTCCTTTTCCTCCATTAGAGGTTTTATTTGTTTGTTTTGTTTTGTTTGATTTTGTGGGCAAAGCAATGAGAGAAAGTCAAAAGCTAGCCTAGAATCAGATACCAAAGGACTCTGGATGTCTGGGTATCATATCTATCCTTTGACTTTTTTTTTTATTTTTTTGTGGTGCTGGGGATTGAACCCAGGGCTTTGTGCTTGCAAAGCAAGCACTCTACCAACTGAGCTATATCCACAGTCCTTCTGTTCTTTGATTTTAAATGTTTATTTTTTCATTATACATAGTAAAATCTTAGTTTAAATACCTCATTATAGGTCTTGGTAGAGACCTCCTGAGTCAGAAATTCTGGACCAGTGATTTAGTTTACACATAAAGGGAAAAAATGAGCAAAAGAAACAAACAAAAATGATTGCCTTCGTAGAAATTATTTTAGGCCTAGTCATTAATGGATTGGATTGATGAAGGAGTAAGTGGTGACAAAAATCTGGTGGTAATTGTCTGAAATGCCTGGAAGCACAGAGTATCTGGAGACTGGAATCAGAGACTTGTCTGCAATCCAACCACAAAGTCAAGGGGACCTTGACTGTAATTTGTCAATAGAAATGGAAAAGACGTTTTAAGAGTTTTCACTCCTGTACACACTGCAGTGACTCTCAGATCCCCAAAGGTGATAGGACTTGAGGACTTGTGACCAAATGTGCAGACTGCACATCCTTTCTAAATCAATTTCGTTGAGCCATCCTACAGCACAGAAAAGGAGAGCTAAATATTCCTTTCAGTTTTCTTCCCTAAACATTTATACTGTGATGATCAGTTCCTTTCTTATTTACTCACATCAGGAACACACTTATTTTCCTTTCCTTCCTACCCTCCTCCTTTAATTCCACAGTAATTCATTTACTCAGTTTCTTTCTTTTATTGTCTTTAGTAAACTTCTATAAGGTAAGTAAATGCCTATAAAGTCTATTTCAGACATCAAACAGAAATGAAAATAATCTAATCTAATTGCAGCTTGTGGAAGCAATTAGACCAGTAAATTAAAATCATATTCTAAAATCAACATGCCAATTTGATGCCAAGATGGAAATTTGGACAAAGTATATTAAAAGTCTAAGAAAAGAGTTCTCAATTTTACAAGCATGGCAAAGAAAAGCATCATGAAGGATGTAAGCTATTTCTAAACACTGAAATTTGAGAGGTGCTTTATATGAAAACATGTGCACATTCTTGGTTAATAACACAATATGACTAATTCCAAGCCTATACAACAAGATGATTCACACGTTGTAAAGACATGTCTAGGATAAAGACATGGCTTGAAAGGGGTACGAAGAGGGTATAGATGAAGTGTATAGCAAGATATATACTTAGTGGAATAGTTAAAAAATATATATATATACACATACATACACACATATGTATAATTGGTTGTGAGTTATTTTTTGGCTTATGGAATTAATACTTAATCCTTACATAATGGTGATCAAATTTATTATTCATGTTTAGATTGTGATTTTTTTCAATATTCCAAACTAGAAGTAATGAACATACTCTATCACTGGTAGGTTGGTAATGAGCAAACCACTCTGTTTTCTGAAAGCAATCACTCGATTCACAGTGCTGTTTGCCTTAATTTATAAGACCACATTTAATTTATGTTTTATTGATCCCTAATCAAACTCTCAATTTAACTTTTAGGGAATAAAACTTACTCAATTTATCTATTCACCAATTTTGTCTATTGTCCACAGTATATTACCTTTTTATTTAGTATATAAAGACATCTATTTTTGACTAATCCAGTCTTTTTTGTTTTATACTCACCCTTCACAAATGTACATTTGATGTCTTATCTTGATAGAAGGCATGCAAATCATAGACAATGTGATAAAAAATAAACCAAAGTGGTTTTTGTTGTTTGTTTTGTTTTGTTTGCTTTTGTTACTTCACTTCTTAGTCACATTCACATAAGAACAGTAGTGTGAAGAAAGAGTTTATGAGGTGGTGGGTTGGCCAACCCTTAGAGTTGATGTAACTGAACTCTGAATCTTACAATTTGTTGGGACTGACACAGGGCCAAGATCCATGATACTGGATCCCATGAGCTACTCTTCCATTTAGCTAATACATGTCATTAAGTCAATTGAAATTTCTGAAATAATTTGTTTAGACTTATGTATTCTTACTTAGCCCAATAGTTGATACATCTAAATATGATTTTCATCATGTTTATGAAGTAAACAATATTTTTAATGCATTCTAGTAAGCTAGTTAATTTTGAAAATAATTCATAGGCTAGAAAATGAAAAATAATTTTGATATTCCAGAGAGATAATCACATCCCCTTGGGTGCTATACTTTGTTTTCAGTGAAGGTTAATAGTGATCACTAACTTTCTATCTTTGTGTCTTTTTTTTACATTAACTTTTGAGTACTCAGTTCATTTTATAGCTAATTTTGCATAATTTCATTAATAGTTACAGTTTTGAAATAGAATCAATTTATAACTAATAAAACTTGTCAAAACTCTTAACTCTCCTTCAGGCTAATAAAAGAACTTTTACAGTGACATAAAGTTATTTACTAAACTAATAAATGTGGGAAAGAAGGCAATGGGTAAGAACCTTATTTCTTGAAAGCTCTTTGTTGTGTGCATCTATCTTGTATAATTACCACTTGATGTAATTAATATAGTCCTGCATTCATTTATCTTTTCAGCATAGAAAAGCTATTATTCTCTTATTAGGATGTGTTTTGCCTATGGCAGTCAATTAAAGAAAGATTTAAGGAAAAAACACATATAAAGCAGTACTTTATTACAGCATAGTTCCTTGCATTTATATGCATTTAAAAACAATTTTAAGTATTCTTACATGAACACATCTTGACAATGGTAGTGGAGAAGTATTAGACATATTTTAAAGAACAGAAAATCTTGGCATAGAGAGTAGTATATGCAGCTGAGAGTATGTCAAAAACAATCTCTCAAAGCTTTTACTTTGAAGTGTAAAATAGAAATTATTTTGTTCAAGGACTAAACCATACTGTGCACTGCTTAATATGAAACATTTTAGGAGAATCAATTATGTAAAGATCAATTCTTTCTGGAATAAATAATAATAATAATAATAATAATATTCCAGAAAGAATTGATCTTTACATAATTGATTCTCTGTTGTGTTGAAAGAAAACAACACAACAGAGAATTTCAGGCTAGAAGTTGCTGTGTAAGAAAGTTCAGGGCAAAGAGATGCAGTTCAAAAGAAATAATCTTCATACAAACCAGAAACAAAGTTAAAGCAATTTTCCACATTCTCCTAAAATGTTTCATATTAAGAAGTGCACAGTAAAATTATATGGTTTTCTTATCATGAACGTGGCAGAGAGGACTCCCACACTCAGGTATTAATCAGTAAAATTATAAAACTCCCTTTTTGTTGTTTCTTTTTTTTTTTTCTGCGGTGCCAAAATTTAACCAGGGCCTTGTACTTGCAAGGCAAGCACTCTACCAGCTGAGCTATATCCCCAGCCTCTGTTGTTGCTTCTTGATGAAGGGAATTGGATTCAGGGCCTCATTCATATTCTCTCTCATTGAGTTACATCCCCAAATCCTATAAAACTCCCTTGAAATATTTTTTTAAAAAAATTAAATGGAGAGAATTCTGTTTTCAAAAATGGGAAGACTCAATATCACCAAGATGTGAATTTTTTCTAGCATGATCTACAGAGTCCATGCCTTTCTAATAAAAATGGCAGCAAGTTATTTTGTGGATATTGATGCACTGATTTTAAATTCTATACTGAGAATATTCAACTCAATATTGAAGAAGAAAAATAAGTTGGAGGGCTGATATTACTCAACTCCAAGATTTACTGTAAAACAATGATAAAACATAAATATTGGTTAAAGAAGCGGTAAATAGATCAATGATAGGGAAACTAGAAACAGACACACATGAATCTGATCAACTGATCTTTAACAAAAGGCAAACTAAAGAAACAATGAAATATTTCTATCCACATATTAGAATGGACCAAATGCAGAACATAGATATCAGCAAATATTGACAAGAATGTCAAGCAGCAGGATCTTTGGTTACTGCTGTTGGGGATTAAAAACCTTACAGTCATGAAGATACAATTATAAATTAAAACATGCTAAATAATTTTTTAAAATGTTAGTCACTTTGGAGGACATTTTAGGAATTTCCTATAAAACCAAATCTATGTTTAACATATCAGTAATCACATTCCTTTCTATTTACTCAAAGGAGTTAAAATTTCTGTTCATTGCAAATATGTGCACAGGAATGCTTACAGCAACTTTGTCAGTAATCGTCCAAAACATAGAAATAGCCAAGATGTCCTTCAGTGGGTGAATGGATAAATAAATTGTCATTTATCCAGATAATGGAATATCAAGTGCTCAAAGGAAATGAACTATCAACTATGTATGAAAAGACATGGAGGAATTTTTTTTTTTTTTTTTTTTTTTGGTACTGGGGATTGAACCCAGGGGCACTCCACCACTGAGCCACATCCCCAGACCTATTTTGTATTTTATTTAGAGACAGGGTCTCACTGAGTTGCTTAGGGCCTCACTAAGTTGCTGAGGCTGGCTTTGAACTCAAGATCCTCCTGTCTCAGCCTCCCAAGTGCTGAGATTACAGGCGTGTGCCACCGTGCTGGCTATGGAGGAATCTTGAATGAATATCGAAAGCACCCAGAAAACCACTCCAGATGGGGGAACTCACACAAGAGAATTTATTAAGAAGACAGGCAGAGTGGTTACTGGCAGGGCAAGAGAGGGAGAGAGAGTGAGAGGAAGAGAGAGAGAGAGAGAGAGAGAGAAAGAGAGGGAGAGAGGCAGATGACCATAGTGTCAACTCTCAGAGCTGGGGGAGAGAGTGAGAGAGAGAGAGTGAATGGCAGGAGAGTCATTCTTATGTAGTAGAATTGAATGGGCTAATAGCCATTGGACTAATGGCTGATGAGGAGGTTCATGGGCTAACAATCTGGACCAATGACTAACTAGGAAGTTTGCAGGCTAACAATCTGGGTTGTAAAGTGGTGTGTGTATGTGGGGGAATACAGGTAGTGGCAAAATGGCCTGATGCCAACAGATATTACTAAGTGAAAGAAGCAAATTTGAAAGTACTGTATACTGTATGATTCCAAATATATTACATTCTGAAAAAGGTAAAATTGTGAAGTTAAGAAAAAGATCAGAGATTTTCAAGAATTCAGGGAACATAGGTAAAACAAGAAGAATTTTTGGAGCTGTGACACTATTCTTTATGATATTATAAACATAAATGGATACATATCATTATACACTTATCAAACTCAGAACATACACAAACAACAGTGAACACTAATGCAACCTATGTAATCTGGTGATCAGAATGTTATTGATAAAATACTTTCTCCCTCGTGGTAGAATACATGCAAAATAAAGAAGCATTCAATTTTCTAAAATGATAAATTTATTTCATTTGATGATAAATTTATTTCTTTTGATTGAAAATTTATTTCACTTAACATTTTAGTGTTATGTCAGTTCTAAATTGAACTGTATATTAAGAGCTCAATAGGAAAGTACAATGGATGTTTACTAGTATCATCAAGAAATTAGAAGCATGAATATGGTTATGTTTATAAAGATGGAAAAAGGGTTATATGCCTATTGTTTACTGAATATTAGTTTCAGAAAAGATATGCCCTGTTCTACTGACCAGAATCTGTGAATATTACCTTTTATGGTAAACAATGCTAACTTACAATGTAAAATTCATATGGAAAATAAAGGAAGGATTTTGAGGGATAGAGCTTATCTTGAATTATTCAAATAATCATGAAACCAAATAACAAGTAAAAACTAGGCCCTGGGATATCTGATTTACTTAAGAGCAGGAGGCAATGTGGCTGTGGAGCCAAGATTGGAGGATAGATCCACAAGTCAAAGAATGCTGAGAGTCACCAAAGCTGGAAAAAAAGTTCTGATGCCATCTTGATTTTGGAATTCAGGCCACCATATCTGTGACAGAAAAGCAAATGTGGTATTTTAAGCCATTATTATTATGCTAATTTATTACAAGGACCACAGGAAACTAATGCAATACCCAGACGATTACTTTTTCATAAAGAGTCATATAAGAAACATGACATCTACTTATTCATAAAGGAAATGTCTCTCTTTGTCTTTCCTTGGTGAATTTTTTTTAAAGTTTGAAAAGAGAATAATAATAATTGATGAGTTCATCAGTTTCCTAAGGTTGCCATAAATATAAACTCAGTGCCTTGTAAAAACCAAAAATTATTTTTTCAGCATTCTGGAAGGTTGAAATTTGGAACTGACATGTCAGCAGGGCTCTGCATTCTGAAGGCTCTAGTGAAAGAGTATGTTATAGTTTAGATATGAAGTGTCCCTGAAAAAGATCCTATGTTAATGCAGGGATGTTTGGAAATAAATGACTGGATTATGAGAACTGTGACATAATCAGTTTATCCTAACTGGAATGGGTTCACTGGGTGGAAACTAGGCAGTTGGGCTATGGCTTGGGTAGGTAAGTCACTGGGGGTGTGCTGTGGAAGTATTGGTTTTTCCCATGGCCCATTCCCTCTCCCTATTTGCTCTCTGGCTCCTATGAATGGAACAGCACTCACCTATCCTACCCTTATACCATGATGTACTGTCTTACCTTAAGACAAGGGCTATGGAGTCAGCAATGTATGGACTGAGACCTCAGAAACCAAGAGCACAAATAAACCTCCCTCCTTTAAGTTTTTTTTGTTAGGTATTTTGGTGACAGTGATGTAAAGCTAACAGAGTTCTTGTGTCTTCCTAGTGTCTGACTGTTATTACAAGTCTCTGAGTTCCTCTATTTGTAGATTCATCAATATGATTTCCTGCCTCCATATTCCCTCTGGGGATATTGTTTTGAATACAAATTTCCCTTTCTGTTAATGATACAAGGGAAAGTGGATTAAGACCTACCCTAATGACCTCATCTTAATTTGATTACATCTGCAAAGTTTCCATCTCCAAATAAAGTCACATTCATAATTAGAAAGTTATAAGGTAATAGGGCTTTGACATATTATTTGGGGAAGCAAAATAATATGTTTTTGCCTTTCTCTGCAACTTCAAAACACTAAAGTATCCCTTCTTTCTTACGCATTTATTTCATAAAATTGTATATTCATAAGTTTATACAAAGGAAGTGACGGCTGTACATTGAAGGAAAAGAGACATCAAGTTAATTTTGGGAGAATATAATTTTTTTCACAAAGGAGATTTGAGAACATGTTGCTATAGATGTGTTATTTATTTATTTATTTATTTATTTATTTATTTAATACTGGGGATTGAACTCAGGGACACTTAACCACCCAGTCACATCCCAAATCCTTTTTTTAGAATATTTTATTTAGAGACAGAATCTTGCTGAGTTGCTTAGGTCCCTCCTACAGTGCTGAGACTGGCTTTGAACTCCTGATCCTTCTGTCTCAGCCTCCTGAACTGCTGGGATTTTAGGCATGCACCACCACGCCTGACATATACATATTCATTTTATAAATGAGAAGAGCTGTGTCTCAGAGAGGGTATGTTATTTGTCTTAAAAGTGGCTCCTTAAAACACCATGAGTACTACAACAAGTACAGTATTTATAGACACTGTGAAACTTTGTTATACTCTAACAGTAATGCTCTTGTGGTTATTGCTTACTTGTCTAATGATGTTTTGAATAGCTCAATCTCCTTAAGTACAGTGTCCAATGTTTAGAGTATAAAATTGGGTCAAGCATTTAAAAAATATTTTAGAACTATCTGCAATAATAGATTGATTCTTATCTCTGTATCTTCTAAAATTTTGTCTATGAAATATGCAATCTTGATTTATATTTTAAGTTAACATTGTGAACATGGTCATTTAAAAATATTCTATGTAAAAAGAAAATGGTGAAGGTAGGATATATAGGTTAAAATTGTTCCTAATGTGTAATCAATAATTATGAACTTCAGAAACATAATTAAATGTACTTATAGTGTCAAAGAGAAAGCAAACTATGGTATATTACAGTGTGGATCTTACACTTTTCTCTCCAAAAACAGATGAAAAATGTTGAACACTTTGCATACATTATAAATAGGTATGAGGGCTTAGACATTGTACTAATTTCACTTATAGCAGGACAGTAAGAATGTTCTAAACAGAATTGCAAGCAAGTTTCAGGTTTTTTGTTAGGAAGATGCTTAAAAATTCATAGTTTATATTCCAAATTATAAATCTACTTTATCTAAAAGTCATTATATGAGTAATAAATTTGTAAAAGAATGTTAAAACTGAGTAGAAATGAGCCATAAGCAAATATTTCTTGTGCTGTGTGTAAAACAAATCCTGAGCTTTAACAGAATCTCAAATCCTGAACCATGCAACTACAGAAAGTGAAGATAAATTTTTAAAATGCAAAAGTGTAATTCTAGGTGGACCTCAATAAATACAATAAATATTTAGATGATTTACACATTTATTGTTATATCAAATAGTTGCAGATGAACTAAATATTTACAACTATTTTGATAAGATATTCATTCATGATTTGGGGCTTGGAGAAAGTCTACATGAAGTAGCTGAGAATTGAATGATGAAAAGAAGACAAATTTCTCATATTTTAAGAGATAGTTCATATCTTTAAAGAAGACAACAGAGGGCCAGTTATGCCATCTTATAGAATGAAAGACTACCCAGGACACTTTTAAAAGTTATCTTGTTAGCCAAATTTAACAAAATGCAATTTATATGGAATAAAGTATGCCCTTTAAGTCCTTACTATTATCACTTTTATTTTTAAATGTACACCTATGCAAATACTACCAAATTAGACTGGAATATTTCCATGACTTATAAAATATCATATAGATCCTTTCCAATTTCTCTCTCCCCAGCACCAGAAAACCACTGACTGACTTCTGCCAGTACAGATTAGTCATTTCTAGCGTTTCCTATAAGGTAATCATAAATTATTATACTAGTTATGCCAGTAATATTGCTAGTATTTTAAATTTAACTATTTTAGGGAATGTGGTAATTTATCTGCATAATAGCAAGTGATGATAAAGTTAAATAGCACTGCAAATTGGTGCAGCCACTATGGAAAGCAGTATGGAGATTCCTCAGAAAACTTGGAATGGAACCACCATTTAATCCAGTTATGTCACTCCTTGGTTTTTACCCAAAGGACTTAATATCAGAATACTACAGTGACACAGTCACATTCATGTTTTATAGCAGCTCGATTCATAATAGCTAAACTGTGGAACCAACTCAATGCCCTTCTAGAGGAATGGATAAAGAAACTGTGGTATATACACCAAATGGAATACTATTCAGCCTTAAAGAAGAATTGAATTATGGCATTTGCTGGTAAATAGATGGAGTCAGAGAATATTATGCTAAGGAAAATAAGTCATTCCCAAAGAATCAAAGGTCAAATGTTTTTTCTGATGTGCGAATGCTAATTCTCAATGGGGAGCAGCATTAGGGAAGAATAGAGGGAGTTTGGATTAGGCAGAGGGAGTGAAGGGAGGGGAGGTATACAGGGACTAGGAAGGATAATAAATTGAATTGGACATTATTACCTTATGTACATAGATGATTACACCACCAATGTAACTCTACATTATGTACACCCAGAAGAATGAAGAGTTATACTCCATTTATGTACGATGTGTCAAAATGCATTCTACTGTCATGTATAACTAATAAGAACAAATAAAAAATATAAAATAAAACAAAACAAAAATAAAAAAAAAGAAAGTAGTGGGCAGAGGGGAATTGATTAGAAGGGGCTCAGGGAAATTTCCGGAATGATGAAAATGTTTTAAATCTTGTTTTGTTTATTGAAATTTTGTGAAGTGAACACTTAAGTCTTTGGATTTTATTCTACTACCTCAACTATTATAACTAATAAATAAATACCCAGTGTGTTGCGATATAAACAGCAAAAAAAAAAAAAAAAAAAAAAGTTAAGTTAAATAGCACACTCTTTAACAATTTGGAAATATATACTCACTTTTTCTTCACTTTTTTATTGGATCATTTGCATATTATTGCATCATAGAATTTTTTCACATATACATTTATATACCAGTACTTTACATATTTATACATTGAGAACATTTTCTTCTAGTCTGTACCATGTTTTATTTTTAAGAGTGTTGCCATGGTTTGGATACAAAGTGTCCCCCAAAGACCCATGCTGAGGGTTTGTTCCCAATGCAGCAGTGTTCCGAGGCTGGCTTTGGGAAAGTGATTGGATCATGAAAACTCTGACCTTAGCAGATTAATCCATTGATGGCTGAAGGGACTACCAGGAAGTGGGACTGAATTGGGGAAGTTGGTCACTGAGGATCTGCCTGGGAAGGGTTTATCTTCTCTCAGACCTTTCCTTTTTCTCTCTCTCTGCTTCCCATCTATCATGAATTGAGCAGCTTTCTGCTGAGATACACTTGAGGTCAATAGAAATGGAGCCAGCTATGCATAGACTGAACCTCTGTAACCGTGAGCCAAAATAAGTCATTTATAAAGTAGTTCATGTCAGGTATTGTGGCCACAGTGACAGAAATCTGACTAACACAGATGTCTTTTAAAGACATGAATGTTTAGTTTTTGAAAGGTTGTTCTATCCTATTTATCTTTTTCTTTTGTTTTTCATGTTTTGTGTTCTAGCAAAACCATGAAACAAATAAAAATTCAAAAATTATCAACTCAGGATTGTTAACATTTTCTCCCTTTTAGTTTTCATGGAATTTTGTGATTTTAGATATTACATTCATATATGTTATCTGTTTCAGGTTGTATTTCTATGTATGCAGGGAAGTAAGAATCAGATTCATTTTTCCCCATTTGTATGTACAGCTGTTGTAGAATTATTTGTTGAAAAGATTGTTTTAATTAAATTATCTTTGAAGCTTTGTTGATAGTCAATTTAATTAAACAGAATGTATGTATATTTTTTTCTTCTGGTACATCTACTCTTTGCCAATACTATAATAACTTAATTACTGTAATTTAAAAGTAAATCTTGAAATAATGTAGCTTTGTTCTTTTCCAAAATGTTTTGAATATCATAGACTTTAGTATTTTCATATAATGATAAAAATATCTTGCCAATTTCTGCAAAAGAAATTACACTGGGGCTTTCTTTGGAATGTACATAATGTATAAAATTATTTGAGAAGGATTAATAACACCCATGAGTCATTCTATCCATGCACACAATATAATTCATTTTATTTAAATCTCCTTCATTTTGCCAAGCAATGTTTTGAAATTTTTTAAGCTATGGAGCTTGCGTATTTTAAAAATACAAATCTTATATACAATGTAAATGATATTTAAATTAAAAAAAATTCTTTTTAATAACAGTTTTACACAAGAGCTATTAAAATAATGTTGTGAGTTTTATCTACCACTTGCATCCTAATATTCTTGTTAACAATGATAACATTTTGTATTAACATGGAACTTTTTTTTAAAGAAATTAAAAATCAGCATGCTTATATTATTATTAAATTCCGGACTTTGTTTGGTCTTCATCAATTTTCCATCAATTGCATTTGTCTTTTCTGGAATCCAAACCAGGATACCACATAGCTCTTTGCTATTCTGTGTCTTCGGTGTCTCTGGAGAGTGGGGTTATAGGTTTTTGGAAAGAGCATCACGGAGGTGATATATGCCTTGCACCATATCATATCAGGGGTTATGTTATATCCACATGACTTCCTCAGTGATGTTAGCCTTTATCACCTCACTCTGATGTTTTAAGTTTTCCTCTGTGAAGTAACTATTTTATTTTTACTCCATAATGTTACTATTTTGTTTCTTCCATAGTCATTTATTTTTTATTTATTTCATATATCAATAAATCATCCCATTCTGAAAGGGAAGAGTGGGCTAGGATCTGCCTGAGTGAGATGGTATTGGAGCCACCTACATGTACTGATGAAAAGTCTTTGGAAGGAAAGTTTGTTTTTACTTCCTATTTATATGTATTTATTCTATTATTTTCATGTCAGTATAGACTCAGCAATATCTCATGCTTGTGCTGAATTTTTACTCAATATTATGGCATTTTGTTGCTGAAATTGTTCATTGTTCTAGCTTTGTTTATGAAGAGATCTTTCAGAATAGCTCCTGTCTCCCTTTGACTTGTAGCTCCCCACACCTTATATTTTACAGATCTTCATTTGTTTATTTTTCAAGCACATCCTTTTATTTCTAGTATAACAAGATTCTTCAGGTTTACTTTATATTATTTTCCTGTCACATTTTCAATATCAGGCATTTTCTTGAGGGGCTTGATTCTTTTTTTGGGTATCAGGTAAGTGCATTGCTCCTGAGACCATTTCAGGAGATTTACTTCTTAGGTGGTATATTTATGCTTACTATACTTTATATTCATGTGTATCTGTAATAATATCTGTATTCATCCATCTAAAAATAAATATAGTTAAATATGAGTGCATATTGATGTCTCTGGTGGTAAATCATTACCACAGGGTTCCTTCTAGTCTTCTGTTTTTTGTCTCTTTTATCTCCGTCTTTGAGAGTGAGAAATCTAGTTTACACAATCCACTATATATGTATTTACTTGCTCAATCCCACCCTGTATATATATTTAAAACTTTCATATTTTCTTTCTTTCTTTCTTTCTTTCTTTCTTTCTTTCTTTCTTTTTCTTTCTGTCTGTCTTTCTTTTTGTGGTGTTGTATGGAGAGCAGTGGCTTGAACCACGGCCTCTGACTGCTTCGTGGTTGTATTTGCACTGTAACTTCCTGTGTAAAGGTGCAGATCAAGATGGCCCAACTGCTATGGTGACTAAATCATAGCCTGAGGAGGCTCTGTGCAAAGACATAGAGTTATATCAGTCTGGACCTTGAGCTCAGGCACCGACTCTCAGGGATACACAATTCTGGGCATAACAAGATAACTTGGATTTCTTACAAGTTTCACTGTGCCCTTCAAGACTGTCTGTTTTACTGAAACTTTCTCACAAATAGCCTTTTGATGATAAACCCTATATAATGACATGCTGAGCTAGCTCTAGGTCACTGCTCCTCCATCAGAAGTCAGTGTCCCACCTGGCCCCAACTTTCTTTCTGTGTGTCTTTTCTTAATCCCTCGTGGCCCCATCACCAGTTTCTGAAGTAATGGCCATGCAGGAAGCAACAGTGTTGGAGAACAAAAATAGGACTTCAGAAATTCTAGGCAGTTGCTCTACTCCTGGACCATCAGAATTTTTTTATAGTATAGAATTTTTAAAAATTATTCACATAAGAAATACAGTTCCCAATTAGAGGCCCATGTTTGTTTATAGCAACTTTTACATTGAGTATTAAGGCTCTAGTCAGAACATCATTTTCCAAAGGTATATAGATCAAAATTTTCCTACACTTTTCAGGGTTGTTATAATGCTGTATAAATGTATAGGTTTCTATAGGTTTGTCCAAACACATAAAGTCATCTATTCACTTTCTTAATTCACACAGAGTAGTTCCTTCACTATCAAATTTGTCCTGCAAATACTATTTGTTTCAACTACTTTACCATCCATGGTTCTTTGGAATACAGCTCTTTATCATGCCCTAAATCCCACCACCACCACTACAGAGGATTGAACCCAAGACACTCTACCACTTTTGTGTATCTGCCCCCATTTTAAAATTTTTTACTTTTAGTTGAGGTCTTGTAAAGTCTCCCTGTCTGGCTAGTTTGAAATCCTCCTGCTCAGTCTCCAGAGTTGCTCAGATTACAGATTTGTACCATCATGCTGGTCTCAACTCTTCCTGCTATCTCTTTCTTTCTCCTTTTCTCACCCTTTCTTTCTCACTTGCTTTTTAAAAAATAGTTCTAGTGGCAGGTGGACACAATATCTTTATTTTATTTATTTATTTTTTATGTGGTGCTGATGATCTGAACCCAGTACCTCACATGTGCTAGGCAAGCACTCTACCACTGAACTACAAACCCAGTCTTTTTCCTTCTTTTTTAATCTCAATAGTTTTGCCTTTCCCAGAATGCCACTTTATTTTAAATTCTCATGTATTTGACATTATTATTGCCCTGTGTCATATGACTTCCACTGTGCTAACATTAATTTCTGTGATTGTGTGTGTGTGCTTGATAAATTTCTTAATATTTTCTACATAGGTGATTATTTCATTTGTGAATAAAATTGTGCTTTTTATTTACAACATATACTTTAATTTTTCATTCTTGCATTATTATACCAATTATGACATAGTAGCCCAATCTCAAATAAAGTATTGAGAAAAGATATCATTGCTTTGATTTCATTTGTAAGGGCAAAATATTAAACATTTCAACACTAAATATAATGTTAGCTTTAACTCATTCATGGATGTCCTTTATCAATTTGAAAAGTTCCTTTCTATGCTTAGTTTAAAGAGAGATTTTTATCATGAATATTTGTTGAATAAGGCTATTGTTTTAAAGAAAATTTTGCTTAAAGAGTTATTTAATGGAGGATAATTTTTGTGTCAAAAGATCATATTTAAAATGCAAATTTGTTTCTAGAGGATCAGATATTTTTCTCCAAATGCAAATTCTTTTGAAAAGAACCAGAGTCTTCTAAATAAGTAGCTTATCGCAAACCAATGGAAGAAAATTTAAAATAGTTACAGGAAACATTTTGTCACACCATAAAGTAAAGACTGTTAAAAGGTCTTTATTATTTTAAGTTTAAAGAGCTGAGGAACCAACTTCAAGAGTTTACAATAGCTAATTTGGAAAAACTGAGCATCAATAAGATATACGAAATATACTAAAGTACATCAAATATATTCAGTTCATAGATAACAATGAATAAAAATTATTGACTGGAGACATTTATTATGGAAGCAACTCATTAGTCTGAAACGTGAAAGGAAGAAACAAAAACACAAAATACAAACAAGGACAAGCATTATATATGCCTTTTTTATTCAAACTATATGTGAATAAAATTATATACCAGAAAAAGAAGTTTAATTTTACAGATGTATTCAGTAGGAAAAAATATTTGGATATCACAACTTCATAAGTTGTTAAATAACAAGATAATGAATGTATGCAATATATAGCAATCACTGTTAACTAAGAAAATCAGAAAATGCATATTTTATACCTCTTATAAAGTAGTTTACAAAGCAAACAAAATAAAAAATGCAAGCAAAACAGAAAAAAAAACCAAAATATATACAAGTCACTAGTTTTAACTGCCAATTTCTGAAAATTTAGGAAGTGACTGAAACTTTATAATACTCACTCTATTGATACAATCAGCAAAATTCAGAATGTAAGAAAGTACAGGATAAATGAATTTGTTGATTAAATAGGGACATTGCAAAGCAAGGTTAAAATAGTCTTAAAAACTATAAATAAACAAGAAATGTATGAATAAACAATGTGTGTGCCTTATTTGAATATTGATTTATAAAAACAGGGAAAGAAATACACATATGATAAAATCAGGAAGACTTGAGTGCTGATGGGATATTTCACATGGATCAAATATTATTGTTCTCTCTTTTGTTATGGTGTTGTGATAATATTGTAATTGAATTTACAGAATGAATCATTCACTTTTAGATATTGGCAACCATTGATGACAATTGGTTCATCACACTATTTTATCTTCTTTTGTATTAGTTACATTAATATATTTCATTTTTTTAATTTTATTTTTTATAGTTGTATTAATTATTTCATAACAAAAATTAAAATTATATTAAGCATTCATTTCAGTATAATGTCTGTATAGATCAATATGTGGGTGTGACTTCTGTATTCCTACATGGTAGAAAGGAGCAGAAGAGCTAAACTGTAATCTATGCGCTACCTTTACTGGGGAGGGGGGAATCACCCACAAGTAAGAACAATGTCAACTAACCAGAATAATCTTTCTGTTAGTCAGATCTCTTGGAAAACACACGAGCAATATTTGTTTGGAGAAAAATATCTTATTCACAGTATGCCCTTTGCAGTAAGTGCATTGGTTTGCCAAGGTGTTTTGGCTTTAACATAGAAATCCAGGGTCAAAGTATATTATTTACTTCCTTTGGGGGATGGGTGAAGAATGTAGTGGGGGAAGTACAAAACCCATACAGTGGCCCCCAAAGTGGAGCTGAAAGTGGCACTTGTTTCTTTTGTAGTATCTAACAGGGAATGTATTATCCACCATGCACAATCATTGCTGGTGATTTGTTCCACAAAAGCTGATATTAGCAGTCATAATTTGTGGCTCTCAATAATGGACCATCCAATATTGAATCACTCTGACTGATGTGACTTCAGCACAAAAATTAAATGCATTATAATTCTGTACATTAAATGTTATGCTGCCATGCTAGTGTTACTTGATAATTGTAATTTTTAATTGTGCTTCACAAGAATTCAGATAAAAAATAACCATTAAAATAACAATATTAGCATGAACCAGACATCACCATAAACAAATGCTAAAGAAATCTGTTATGTTAATAAGTTGGAAGGTGATATACAACTTGACTTAAGAGATAAATAAATAAGACAAAGCATACTGAAAATATGCAAAAAGGAATTTGGAGTGGGCATGGTGAAGTGGATGTAGAAGTACACACAGACTTACTGAATCTCATAAGTACAGAGTGAGACAGACATGCACTTATAAATCATGCCTATCAAACAGATGCTGGTGTTCAACCACAAATAGTGACAGCTGAAATAATATGGTTATACCAAAGAAAAAAGAAACATCATATAGTTTCAAACATTATCATATCTGAGTAAAGAAACATTGTCTCATTCAGAGGTTCAAACTGGAGGTGAAGAAAAGGGACAATTTTGATAAGAAATATATTGGCCCATTCCAAAGTACTGTTGATAGGTCAAACTTATCAATAATCATTCTTTCTACAGTATATCAGGTGACATGTTCCATGTGAAGCCACAGGACAACAAAAAAGCATTCCCCAGCTCTCATTTAGATTTAGAAAATGCAGTTAGTTTCACATTAACTATTTCTATAAAGATTTTAATGAAACAACAGAAGATACACAAAATTGCTAATATCTTCTCCAAATACAAACTGAACTTTATTAATCAATTTGCATATTTAATTGACAGTGCAAACGTAATTTTGACAAATTTCATTCAATTGTAGGATTCTTAAATAAAGTGAAGAGGTCTTAAGTTTCCAATATCCTTAAAACTTTACAGCATATATTTCTGAAAGGGAATGCAATGAATATTTCTGTGGGAGCATGTCATAACGTTCACTTTGGATGAGTTTTTGGTTTCCTAAAAACTTGAGGAAGGATTTATTAAGTTTGGAGGATTTTTTTACATTCAAAAATAGAAAGAGATAATCTTCTAGACATGTGACTACATGATTCTTTTAATTGCAGCTGCTGATAGAAAAGGTATTACAATATTGTGCTAGTATGAAACCACATTATCACAGTACAGAACAAGCAGAATGTCTTTCACTGATTTGGAAACACATTGAGAATGAGAATTGAGAAAAATATTACAATAGAACATTCATTTATATACTGTTTCTCCAAAATTATTTGATCATCTTTGAAGTGAATAGTCAGAGCTCAGAAGAGGATGGATTGATTCACCTGAGTGTTTGAATAATAGTTCAGGTCACAAGAACACTCAGGCAGTAAGATAAAAAGACTCATTTTTTAAAAATTAGACTTTCAGAAAACCCATACAAAATCACCAAAAAGGGGAAGCCAACTTCAGCATGACTTTCTCAGTGTATTGAAATTGCAAATTATTTGGGATGCAGCTTAAATTTCAAGGTTTCAAAATACCTCTCTGCTTCAAAACACATTTCACTGAGGAGTGCACGTTTGTCATAAAACCATCTACTATGCTTCATAGTGTTTAGAAATAAGACATTTAGACATAAATGTTTTGTGATGAATGGACACAAAGCAGCTGATTGATAAATAGTCAGTCTACCAAAACAAGGCTATAGCTTCAATGTAAGTAGAGATTTTCAGAGAGATGAAAACTGATTCTAACCTGATCCTGCTAGGAGTAAAATCCTATCTTCCATTCTCAAGTGATTTTACTCAGATGATATTTAGTTGAAGTATGCCTTTGATTGAATTCAGATTTGACACTACATAAAAGAATACTGCCCTCCGTGCCTGAGACAGTTTAGGAAACTCCTGTTAGCAAATCAAACTGAAAGGAAAAAAAATAGCTATAGTATCACAGGACAAAAGAAATTCACCACTATAATTTGTTTTAAACATAGGGAATATCTGCTGAATTAGTCCTATAGTTACATTCTTTTACTTTTTTATGATTTTTTTCCACTTTAAAGTATAATTGGAAAATTGTATACATGGGTTGTGTATAAAATGTTTAAAGACTATTTTTTAAATCCATTCTAGGTTCAGATCAAAACTAAGTGAAGATAACGTTTGTCTATATACCTCCTGCCCCTATGCATTGCTGACAGCCTTCCCCACTATCAACCTTCACCACCAAAGGATATGTCATTTGCTACAGTTCACAAACTTAAATGGACACATCATTATCACCCATAGGCCACAGTTCACATTAGTGCTCTTATTGGCATCTTGGGTTTGGAACAATGTGGAATGACAAGTATCACCATCATGGTGCATACAGAACAGATTTATTGCCCTTGAAATCCTCTGTTCTGCCCTTGCTCATTCCTCTGTTCCCCTAACCCCCAGCAGCCACTGGGGGGTCTTCTTACTGTTTTGACAGGATGTTCTCTTTTGAAAATATCTTATTTTTAGGTGTCTTAACAGTACACCACAGTATAGTTTACATAATTTATATATCTAACAAGGAGTTTAAAAGGAGTAAAAAAAAAAATTAAAGGAGGAAATGTTGGCAACTATCTTTGTAAACAATTTGCCTTACATAGCTTATGATCTGGCATTTTACCCAGTTAAGGAAGTGACAACAGGAATGCATATTTTTCTGTGCATGTACACCTGCATTCAAAAACAGTTTTTGTAAGAGCTAAACTTGAAAGTTATCTACATATCATAGGAGAAGAAGAGATGAGTTAATTTTTTGAAATTTATGTAATATTCAGTCAAGGAAATCAGTGAACTACAGATACATATAATAGCAAGATGATATTACCTGTAAAATAAAGAGTGAAATAAATGAGACACAAAAATATTTGTTGAAATAAAAAGGAAAAATAAATTGTTCTTTCAGAATACCAAAGAAAAGGTTTAAGTATTGCCACATTTTCTAAAAGATATTGTTAGTATAATCATCCTAACACTAAATTTTACTAATTGCCACATTTATTTTTGGATTATTTAAATAGGATTTATTTCAAAGAAAAATGAGTAGATACATGCATAATTTTTAATAAATGTTCATATTTTTGTCAAATAATTAATAGTAAAAGTATTGGCTATGTTAGAAATTATTTTTGATTTGTATGGCTATGTCTGAGTTGGCTCTTTAAATAGTTGATAACACTAGCTGAAAAATTACTTATAGTAAAACAAACCAGGATCCATGGATTTGGGAGTCAAAGCTCAAAAAAAAAAAAAAAAAAAAAAAAATAAGCACTTTAACTCCCCTTGGTACAAGATAGAGATGTTTCATTACTGAAAATCTTTGATTTCCTTGTATATCTCCCTACTTTGCTCCTCCATGATTCTCATCCAGGGCAACATGCCCCATGCAGAAAAGAAGCCCCTGTGGACCTTCCCTTGTGCCTCAGCCTTCTCTCTCCTTGTCTACATAGCTTGGTTGTCAAATCCTTGAACTTACTAATAGACCTTAAAAATGTATAAAATCTTTAATTTGTGTGGATTTTAGAGTAAATTTAATTAAATATTGTGTATTAACCCTAATATGTAAAATATACAAGTATATTCATATCTAATTGAATAAAATTATTTATACATATATGCAAAACGTGTATAGCATGCTCACATTGACATATTCAATAAAATAATATATTTTATGTAATAACATTTTCTTTACATATGTATGTATGTATACATTTATTTTTTTCAGTGCTAGAATTAAACCCAAGGGTGCTCTATCATTGACTTATACTCCCAGGCCTTTATTCTTTTCCTTTTTTTAAATCTTGAAACAGGATCTTGTTCAATTGCCAAGGCTGGCCTCCAACTTGCCATCCAACTGTCTCAACCTCCTGAATTGCTGGAAATATAGGCAAGCACCACTATACTCATTCCAAAATTGTATTATTTGTGGTTGTTTTATTACCTTGTTCATTATTCCCTACTAATGAGTGATAAAGATTATTTAAAATCAAATCAACAGTAATTTGAATTTTACAGCTATCAGTTATGACTAGTCTTATAACAGTCAAGAGCAGTAATCGCAAGTTTTCAGTGAATAGTGATATGAACTTGCAGATAGAGTAAAGCATATTTGACAACTGAAAATTTTTCAAGTGCAGTTTGCAGTATAAGACAATTAAAAATATGAGTTGTGGCAAGTAAGACAATGATAATGTCAATGAAAATTCTCACAAACTTATACTCTTCATTTTTTTCTCTTTGAACAAAGAATCAATTAGAAACATATTCAGTTTTGAGAAGATAAGTGGTACAATGAACGCACTTACGAGTATTATTTCTTCTACTATAAGCTAAATTTAACACAATGACTTCTACAGCAAAGTGGAGTTTCAATCTAATTCTGCCATTCTGAATCTAATCAGGTTTGCTGCTAACCAATGAGCCTCAGTGAATCTTAAATGTAAAATAAAAATAATAATAACTGTTCACCATATAAATTTAATTGATGGTTAAATCATATAATAATGTGTGCCCTTGGCACAGAGATCAAAGCATAATAATTTTTTTTTAATTTTGGGGGGATGCCAGGGATTAAATTCAGGGGCACTAAATCACTGAGCCACATCCCCAGCCCTATTTTGTATTTTATTTAGAAACAGGATCTCTCTGAGTTGCTTAGAGCCTCACTTTTGCTGAGTCTGGCTTGGAACTTGGACTTCTCCTGCCTCAGTCTTCCTAGTCACTGGGATTACAGGTGTGTGCCACTGCCCCGGACTAATAATTAGTTCAACGTTTTGTTTTTGTTAATTCAATTCTAGCAATATGAAAGTCCTTGAAATTTTCTCACAAAATATATCCAACATTTTTTTGAAGTATTTCTTCTTTCCGAGAACATTGTAAAGACTGAGTCTCGTTTGATATCCAAGGTTGTAAATGTGATTTCATTGAATAGTTAGCATGCTGCTTCAGGTGGCATATGTAGAAACTGACAGCCAGAGGTGATTTACCAGCTTCTTACCCTCCCCACCTCAGTAGCTAAGGCAGTCTTGGTACTATGTGAGGACATGAAGTCTCTTTTAACAGAGCTTGCAGGGACAGACCTGAGCAAGTCTCCTTGTTAGCCAGACCTGGTCATGTAACATTAGATAAAAATCAAAGTGCTTTTCTCAAATCACTGAGATTCCAAAGGCAAATGTTCTTACAATATCACTTATGTTAAATTGTCTTACTCAAAAGAGGAAAAGTATTTGAAGGGGACTGGTCCAAAAGTCTTGGTGTAGTTCTGGTATTATTTAAAGAAATCCTGTATGGAAGTATTGCAAGGAGAAGTAGTTTGCAGAAATATTTCAAAACAAAATGACAAAATAAAATTCTGTTGGTGGGGTGTCAACAGATGCCAAAGAAAGCAAGAGAATATTTTAAGGCAATGAGTGATAAAAAAAAGTGATTAAAAAATTTAAAAAAGAAGTGATGAAATAAAAAGCCATTGATCAGGTGGAAGTTTAGTAGAGAATTATTTATATTTAGAACACAGTGACATTGTTTAGACTCACTAAGAAACTAAGAGATTAAAGGAAACAGGCAAAGAACAATTCCCTCATGACAGGTACTTGGAAAATGCTCAGAGTCAAGTGCCTAACTTCTAAACAGATAAAAGTTTTAATTAGAGAATCATTAAAATAGTAGATGAATATATATACATATATATGATTATATATATATTTCTATAATTATGATTACATGTTAATCTCTTAGTGTTTAATTAAATATTCAAATAAATTAGTTTACTATATATAAGGTATTGTGTGCCATTTGTGCCAATTACTAAAATGAATAAAAACTAAAAAGATTTTAAGGGATATTTAAGACACAGGAATTTTATTATCATTTGGTTCATACATTTGCCATGCTGTGATCACATTTCCTAAAAGTGAAACCACAAACATGCAATATTTGTTAAAGGTACATTTATGCTGTTAACTTATGATCTCAATGAATTAGTTTCAGTAGCAATAGGAAGTTTACATTCTCTGTGTTTAATTTTTTAATATTTGTCAATAATTTTCTGATAAAACTATAGCAGAGATTTTATCCTAGTTCCTTAGCATAATTAGCACTATTTATGATATTAATTAGCCATTAATTATGGGACAATATGGAGGATACATTCCCATTTCTCATAAACTGAATAATAGATTGGGAAGGAAAAATACACACTTATCACAAATGTGAACATGTTTATAAAGCTACTTAAAAAATAGCAAGTAAAAAGCATTAGTTAATAATAGTGAATTGCAAAGGGAAGACTGCATGAAAAAAGAAGTGCAATTAATTGAGAAAATTGAAAAATTTCTCAGAAAAAATGTTTTGGTAAAATTTTGATTGGATTTTTATAAATGATTCAAAATTATATAATATATATGGGGATAATATATATGGGGACATACGGGGAAATTTCAGAGAGCATATACCAGAATCTCATTCCACCTGTGTCTGAATTATTTACTGTGTTCTTTCTTTCCAGGGTCTTCAGGTTTAACAGCATAAAACAATTGTCACAGTACTTCCTTTTGTATTATATTGACTAATTTTGTTTGTTTTCCTCCTAATAAACTCCAGATCTTGATACCATGGACTGATCATTAGAGCTATAGGTTACCTGAACTAGCAATTAATGAAGTAGACCATAAATGCCATTTTGACTACCACAGACAAAATAGATCTAATGTGATACCTCTCCAAAATAAAAAGCCAACTGAAACCAAATGTTTGGATAACATATGTGTAGAGAAAATAATTGGAGCCATTAAGGTACTAGTGCCCAGTTGGAGTTCAATGGTCAGCCATTACAAGTCATTTCCTTTTCCACCTTGTACAAATGGTTCCCAAAACAGAAAGAATCTATGAAAAACGGAACTGATATTCCAAAATAGCGTGTTTTGGTAATCAAAGCAATTTTATCTGTTTAAGTAATTTGCATCTGGAATGGAGAAAGGGAATAAATTATTTCATCTAACACAGAGAAAAGATTAGTGCAAAATAGAACACCAAGAACAAGAACAACAAAGAAGTAATCTTAGACAAGTATATAATCTTTCTCAAGACCTTATTTTGTAGCAGCACTGGCATTTGCAACACATTACATTTTCTGAGCAGTAATTTAAATCTCAAAAGGAACTAAAGTAGTTTGTGAATTTAGATACATTTCTTCAGGGACTACTCTAACCACCACAAAAACTGACGTTGCATTTCACCCCTAGGTAGTTACAAATGAAAGTGCAAAATAATTTTAAATGTTAGTTAAAAGATGGTGAAAAACACTGAAAGTAATAGTTGCTGCATAGAGAAGTTAAGTAGGCAAAACATAGCCATCTGAGAATTAGGTAATTTAATCAGGCCCCTAGGATAGCAATTCCCGTACCTCTTCCTTAAATGTAAAATATGTTACATTTTTGTGTGCTCAGTGGATAAGACTTTTGGACTTCAAAATAAGCTTAAGCTTTCTGCTTGATTTAGCTCCTTATGTAGAGATGAAACATAAATGCTCAATAAAAAGCTAATTGTAAAAAAAAAAAAAAAAGCTAATTGTATAGTATATTCTAGAGATGCAAAATGATATATGATTCACAAATAGGATAATTAATATGTTATTTTGTGAAGGTTACTTAGATTGCAACTGTTTCATTGTTCATCAATCCATCAGTTCTGATTTGGTAAATCTTAAGGGACTCCTCTGTGCCTAAGCTAGACAGTAGGATAAAGCAATGGTATAAGTCGATATCTCATTTTCTGGTTTTAAGGACCTTAGTTAGCTAGGTTGGAAAGAAACTGTAGGATCATCTTAGACTTTAGGATAATTCAACACAGTAAGCATTCACATCCAAATTTCACTTAGATAAGGTCAAGATGTAATAGACAAGAAAATGTTAGATTTCATTTTGGCTAAAGCTGTATTCTAAACTTTGTTCCCCCAGGAAAAAGCCTCTTTGTTTCCTCATAAAGATACGTATCTACCTATGTATTACTGCTGTAAAGAACCAAACTTGTAACTTTTTGTTAATGTTTTGTTTCATTAAGTGTTTAATATAAATGAACAGACTGTGATGGACCTGGGAATAACACCCACTATGTGGTAGCACAGTCTTAGGACAAGATAGAACAACCAGGAGCGGAGGGAAAGTAATGGACTACAAATTCCAAGATAATGCTGGAAACACTAGATTTTCCTACCAGAAAAGCTCATTTTTAATGAAAATACTGTATATAAACTTAAACATTGAGGAGACACATTGATCTGTCTATGACTTTTTGGTTAAGAGAAAAAAATTGCAGTGGTCTGATAATGATTGTTGCTTCAGCTACTATTTTGTCTATTGGTCGTATTAGACTGGAATGACAGTCCTTATGAAACCCTCAGATTCTTAAGAGCTTTATTTGAACTTCATTTTACTCATACTATACCCAGAAGATACTATTTATGCCTTCTGTGACTAAGAACTCTACAAAGAAGATGAAAATTGAGTTACCTGAAATATTCTGTGGTGAGGTGACAGGATCTATAGAAGTCCACTTCTGGAGAACCCTTTATAGGATGTTTAAAATAGAGGGTATATTTTCTTCTCTGGGTGGTATCTATATAACATCTTGTGACTACACATATTTTGAAGAAATTTATTTTACTCTTGAAAACTTAAATTGAATGTTTCATTTCATATTGTGTTTATTCAGAACTTTATATTACCATATTTTTCCTAACTGTCCTTTTACAAATAAAACTAGATTTTTGAATTCAAGAAATAAACTTTAGTTGAGGATAGTCTGGACAATTATATTTAAGCTTGTTTCTCCATTAAAATAATGCAGCATATACAGTAAAGATTTAAAAAATAGAGTTAATGAAACATATATAAAGGATGAATAAAAGTTACCTGAATAGTTTTTATTTTTACAAATCTGTGAATTCTATAATGTAGATGGAACTGAGGAAATAAATAAAACTAAAGAGAATTTAGAGATCAAAACTAGCACAGGAAAATGTCTCAGGCAGCATAGAGTGCATTCTGTGCAAACAGTTTGCTTTTTAGAGATTGCAGGTCCAGAATTTTATACTGAGTGGCTGGTGACCAGTGAGTGTTTCCTTCTTGTTAAAATAAAGAGGTGTTTTTAAAAAAGTGAAGATTCATGACAGACTCGTCAACTAGGGGGTCTACCTGTGAAGGTCAGTGCTTCAGAGTAAATCTCATCTTATTTTGGCTCTGGAGGAAGGAACAGCTCATTGCAACCTCTCCATCTGTGCACCCAGCTGAATTCAGTTCTTACTCTGGGAAGAAAACTGCTGGGGAAATAGAATATGAATGTAACCATTCTAATGTAGAATCCTAAATTGAATTCATAAATAGGGATGAACATTCTCAAAGTATCAGTAAGGAAACACAAACAACCTGATAGAGGGTGTAAGATGAACGAACCAAATAAATGAAACTGAAGAAAGATACTTTATTTGGTGCATGTAAAACATTTTAAGAACTAATCAGTATTCTTATAAACAAGGGAAAGTAGTATACCTTTAATGCAAGATCAGATTGCTACTGAAAAGTAGAAATGTTAGAAAAGAAGGATTTCTGGAAGTGAAAAATATTTTACACAAGAATTTCTTCTTACACATTTAAAAGCTATGTTAACTTCAAATTTATGACGTTTTTCAAACCCAGTGAAAAGCTGAGGTTACAGAGGGAAGACCTGACCTCAAATCTAAGGAAAATAGGTATTAAAAGAATAATAAGGAAATACTATGAGCAACTATATACACAAAAATTCAATATCATACAAGAAATTTCTTAATTTTTAAAAATAAAATAAAAGATCTCACTAAAGAAGAAATAGACCGCCTACCCATGTACTTAAGAAACTGAATCATATTTAAACCTTTGCATAAGGAAAATTACAAATTCCAATCATCCCACCAGTGACTTCTACCAAACATTTCACATACTAACTCCTCTAGGAAACAGAAGAGTAGGTGTTACTTCCTGATTACTTCCCAACTACATTTATGAGACCTACATCACCCTAACAACAACACCAAGAGAAAATATTTTTTGAAAAATGAAATGTGTAGGGTAATCTTCCTCACAAACATAACTCAAATAACCTTCAAAGTATTAGAAAAATTCAAGCAGTAAATAACAAAGATAATACATCACAATCAAGTAGAATTTATTCCAAGAATTCAAGACAGGTTTAATATCCATTTACCAATCATAATGTATTTCATCATATTAACAGAACTAACAATAAAACATCAATGTTCTATCAATAGATGCAGAGAAGTTATTTGAAAAGAATTAAAATTAATTTATGATGAACGTGCAGCAAATTTAGAATGGAAGGAAATTTCCTCTACCTGACAAGGATATCTATAAAAACCTACCAATAACATAATACCTAATAGTAAAAGCCCAGGCATTTTAACCCTAAGACCAGGAAGAAGGGAAGAACATTCTCTCTTTACTCATTCAACATTACACTGAGTATGGTAGCCAATACCATAATATAGTGAAATTAATTACAAGCTAACAGAACATAAAAGCACAGTGGAAACAATTATATTCAGACATAAAATTCCTCCTATGTGGAAAAATGAAAACAGATTTTTTTCTGGAATTAATAAAGGAGTTTATCAAGTCTCAGGATAGAGTAAATAAACATAAAGCTATCAATTTCATTTTCATATATATTAGCAATAAATTATTGGAATTTGAAAAATCAGTATCGTTTACCATATAAAATGAAATATTAGGTTAAAACCTGTCTACACATGTTGAGAATCCATATGCTTAAAAGTATAAAATATGAAGAAAAGTAGTAACATGAACACATAAATGAAGAGATGATCAAGTTCTTGAACCAGAGACTAAATGTCACAAATATAATAAATTTGATTGGCAGATTCAGTGCAAATCCAAGTAAGATTCCAGCAGGAATTTTATTTATATCTAAAAGCAAATTCTAAAATTTGTACAGAAAAACAAAGAAATTTGAATAGATAAATAAAAATTTGAAGGATTCATATATGTAAATTTATACATTTACATGAAAGCTATAATAGACAAGAAAATGTGTTATTTGTGAATGGAGTACATAAATATAAGTTGTGTGTGTGTGTGTGTGTGTGTGTTTGTGTATATTCCCCCCCTTGGGAATTTTATCAATCAAGTTTGTTGTAGTGAATTAAATTGTTTTTCCCAAAATAACAGAGTATTCACATCTGTGATGTATCATACACAATTAGGTTCACTTTTTTTCATTCAGTGAATGCTTATTCACAGGAAAATATTGTTGGATTTATACATAATATATTATGTATAATATGTGACAAAAATCTTTATAATATCTGCAAAATTCAGTAAACAAGGCTTCTTGAACTGGTAATACTGAGGTGACATGTAAAAGAATGGTTTTTATTTATTACTTATTTAAAATCTTGCTTATAACATGGCAAAATATATTTCATTTTCATATCTTCTTAGGTCTCTGCATGAGACCTTCAGACAATGAATTAAGACCAAGAAAATCAACACTGAGCAGAACAAGAGCAAGATCAAACAGATGTTTTATGGGATCATTTTGTTTCAAAATATTCTTTGCTGAGTAGTCCTGGAAAAGCAGATGCTAAACTGTATTTACTAAGAACTGGGAATTTTATCATTAAAGTTTGTTGTAGTGAATTAAATTGTTGTTTTTCCCAAAATGACAAGAGAATATTTCACATCTGTGATGTATGACATATCATACACAATTAGATTCACTCTTTTTAGTTCATTCCATTAATGCTTCTTCAGAACTTACTGGATAACGAATTCTGTCCCAGATGCTCAGTAGGTGTCAGTGAACAAAGCAATTAAGGTAAAGTCTACAATCTAGGTGGGGTAACAGAAATGAACAGCTAAATAAATGTGTCATAGAATCACAAGTAAAAAGAAAAACAAAAGGTTAAATATTTTGACACATTATGATGAAAATAAATTATGTGCTAAAATTCTGAATAATATGGGCAAATATCTAAATTAGTGGCTAAGGAAGGATATCCTGAGTATATTAAACTCCCTTTGTACCAGGAGAGATGGCATGCATCTGTACAAATTAAAAAAAGTAATGCAGGGAGATGGGCTAAATTTCTAACATAGAGACAACACATGCCAAACCTCTGTAGTGGGAAATATGCTGGCATTCTAGGTATAGTCAAGAGTAGAGAGTGAGAAGTTAACAACTTTGTATTTGCAAACAGAATATATGAACAATTTTACAGAATTGTGTGTATATATGTATGTGTGTTTGTCAGTGTGTATCTGCATTGTAGTGTAAGTTTTTCCCACCTTTGAAATTCAAAGTCAAGTTATTCTTTACTTTGATTATATCCAACATTTACTATCATGTCTTTCTTTTGCTCTCTTAATCATGGAATGTATATTATCTCTGCAATTGCCAATTATTTTATAATAATAGTACAAAGAAATTTCTGTATAAGCAAACATCTTTATATTTGCTGTATGTTATTCACTGTCAGGAAATAAATACAGTTATAGAGCAATTACTTAATGCCTAACACTTTGCAAGATGCCACTGATGTCAGCACAGCCCATAAAAATCTTCAAGAGCTACAGTCAAGGCAGCTGGGATAAGAATCAATCCAGAGACTTCCTAACCCTTGTTATGCTTCTTTCCAGGTGTCAGTCCTTGCCTGAAACACAGGTTGGTCATTTTTCACAGATCATTGAGGCTGGATATGTTAAAATGTGAAAATGTGTATAGATCAGCAAAATAAATTTTCCATAAAATGGTTCCAAAAATACTTATAACTTACCATTAAACAGCTTAATAATCAGCTGTGCTAACAGGCTTTTAGCCACTTAAATGATGTGTAAGTCTATAGAAAAAATGTTATCCCGCTTAGATAAACATTTATTGTACCGTAACAAAGAAATCCGAAACAGCATCATTTCATCAGTTTTGACTTCTAGAGCACTTGTGCATGTCACAAGAGGCCTTGATTTATAGTGGCTGCACAAAGAAACCTAGTTAATAAGGAACCTGCTTGTCCTCTACAAAGAACATTTCCTGAAGTGAACTTAATTTCCTTATTTATGCATGAAAAATAGACTTATAGCAATAGTATTGGAACAACTGCATTGCACAAATATCTGTTGATTACTACAGGGTAAGCAGAACAAGGACAGATTAGAAAAACACTAAAATACTTAGACAATGTAGTGCAAGGTGTGAAAATACTGGGAAAATAATAAATACATTAAATCATCTGACCTAATGCAATTGGGTTGTGGGTGAAATATTTTTAGGAAAAGAAAACAAACAAACAAACAAACAAACAAACAAACACCTGCTAGCATATAAGGTAGAAAGAGTGTTTCAGTGTGTAAAAGGCTGCTGAGGTCTTTAGCAAATAATTAAAGAAGGTTCAAGAGATCAGTAAAATATGGTTGCAACAAAGAGGTGGGTATGTCAACATAAAAGGCAAGGATGCCCAATCATTCCCTGAGTATAGAAAGAGTGTTCATGTCAAGATTCGTTTTGTAAGATCCACAGTGGCAACTCAGGATTTTACACTGATGTCACTGAGGTGAATCAGTGGTGTGCTGCATGGAAAGGGTCTGTGATTGGCAATGCCAACTGAAAACCGTGACAATTTTGAGAAAATAGAATAAAACTTAGAGTACAACTAGTCAAAAACCAATAAGTACTAGAGATAGTTTAAAGAAAGTTTGATACTAGTTGCTAACCAATTCCATCTAGAGAATGCAGCAGTTTTAAATTGATACTATTTATTTACAACACTTAGAGGTTTTTATTCATTCAAGTTATTATCTCTACTCCAACACCGGATATATATTCATGTCTTCATATCACAGACTAAATATATTTTCTATCTCTTCTCTCTTCTCTCTGACTCTGATTCTTTTTCTCCCAAATACCCGAAGTTTCTTACCCAATCTTGAGGATTCTGATCTTCCTTTTATTTCAGATATTTTAAATATTTAGTCAGATTTTTTTTAACTCTCTAAAACATAATCTGTTCATACAAACCTTGCTGTTTAAAATCCTTCATTTTTTCCCCATTTTCTTGTAAATGAGAACAAACCCCAAAATAGAAACACCTCAGGTTCTTCTCTTCCAGGTTCTTCTTTTCCAGTTTTTCGCCTCATCTCATACCTGTCATACTGGCAAGAAGTTTTTCAAAAATGGCCCTGTGAATTCTTGAGTTGCTGCTTTCTTAATTAGCATCCTGTTCTATTTTCCAGAGCCATTATTTCCACTCTCTTCTTGTCACATTCTTGCCTTCTCAAGTAACCCTTCAAAAAAGAAAGAAAGGGAGGGAGGGAGAAAGGAAAGGAAAGAAAAAAAAGAAGAAAAGAAAACGAACAAGATTGTATTTTTTAAACTAGATTGTCTTTCATGGTCTCTGGCTTTGCATTTTTATAAAAGTCAGTGGTGTCAAATAAGCTCCCTATGATTTTATTTTCTGTATTCCATACATACTTGAAACCAGAAACCACAGCTATTGCTTATTTCCAATGTCTGGTATGTTTCTGGTTTCTTACTGGCACAGTATGATTTCATTGAATGATGAATGATAGAGTATCTGTTGACTATGACTTAGATAACTAAGGGAAGGGGAACAACATTGAAAAATAGAAAACAAAGTAGTTTTGAAGCAAGAAAATTGTTTCAGAACCACCCCAGTAAGCTCTCCATTGCCAAAAGTTGCAATGAGAAAACTGAAGCAATGAAAAAGAAATTTAACATTTGTTAATCCTACCATTTTTTAATGCAAATTTCTACTTCAGTGCAAACAATGTGAAAATGAGTGGTTTCTGTGAAGCATATTGAAATGGGTCTTTTCTCATGTGGTAAATTCCTCTGAATATTTAAATTATTTTCATCCAATGAAATAAGTATAAAATTATTATTTTTCTTTATTATTTCTATATTAATCAACTTTAATTTTCTCAAAGTATTTTGTTGTTTAGAATTGCATGTTTCAAATGAATTAACATCTGCTTTCTTGTTTCATTAAAAATTATTACATTTGAAATCATTCACATTCATACTAATGAGAGGATTAAAAATAAAGGTAATTAGAGATACATAGCTAAATCAATTCACCAAGGATTAATTTGAGCATTGTACAGAGTTTTAAAATTTCCTGTATATACTTTCCCCAAATACTGAAATTAATCTTTATTTACATAAATTTATTTATTAATTTGTATATCAAACAGAATTTTTTGAATGATTATGCTTTGTTTAATGTTATAGAATATAACAGACCAGAAAGTCATGGACATTTTTATGATTGTTCATTTTCCACAAGCAAGAATTGAATGAATATTAGAAGTGTGTACAAACTGAAAATAATATAAAGAGATCTTTATGTTATTCACTCATTCATTTTTTGAATTAACATTTAACAATTTCCTACTTTGTTCCAAATATCATTCAGGTGTGAAAATTGTAACAGTAAATAAGAGCCATAAACAAAACTAGTGCAATCCAACAAATAAACCCAAAGTTTTACATGGCTCCTTTCATGGAGGTATATTGTTTAGTATCTTCATAAATGAAAATTTGCATATAATCCTATCAATTCTTATGAACAATAATGGAAAGCTAATTTTGATCTTGTCATTGTATTACTTGGATAAAAATTATAGAAAGTCAAAATCTGACTTTATACCATTTCTAACACTTCTAACAAGTGCCTTTATTTTCAATATTTAGAAGACAAAATGCATATATGTATAATATACATATATAATAAGTATATATACTTATTTCTCAAAATAGTCCTTCAACTATT
The DNA here is from genome assembly GCA_020662805.1 of Glaucomys volans. Classification (NCBI taxonomy): domain Eukaryota; kingdom Metazoa; phylum Chordata; class Mammalia; order Rodentia; family Sciuridae; genus Glaucomys; species Glaucomys volans. The sequence goes on along the minus strand of JAJEJO010001138.1, from coordinate 27,707 downwards.
TGAAGGAGACACTATTTTCCTTCCGTTATGTCTGTAACTAATTAAAGAGAATTAGATTTTGGCTCAGTAAAACTTTTTATCAAAGTACTACAATAATAAATTTGGTGAGATTTCCATTCATGCTGTTTTAATTTAAATTCAGAAATTAAGTGTATTCTCTAAAATTCCTTCATTTATCTTATTGAATGTGCCAGCTTATCAGAAGTATTTTGAAACCACAGTTGTATTAATTTATCAAATTATTTATCTCTTTCTTCTGTATCCCTATGAATTAGATTCTTAAATAGCTATCTTTTTGATGATTTAAGATGTTATAATATAGCAAACTTCATGATTCTATCACTTATTTGGCTGATGGAATTCCATACTCCATAAGGATCCTATCCAAACCACATAATTTCATATTCTTTTCTTTTACTTTTTACTTCCTAAAGGGCTCTTTTAGTCTGGTTTTGTTTGTTTGTTTGTTTGTTTGTTTTTGTTTTTTGGTTTTTTCCCAGTGATCCAAATACCTGAGAATAAAGATTTAGAGGAAGAAATGCTTTATCAAGATTTCAGAGGTTCAATCTATGGTGGTATGACTCCACAGCTCTGGGCCTGAGATGAAGCAGAACATCATGGCAAAAGATTGTGGCAGAAGAAAGCTGCTCAGCTCATGGCAGCCAAGAAGGAGAAAGATAGCACTTCTCAACAAGGAAGAAACATGAAGCCCAAAGCCACACCCCGCGTGACTTACTGTCTTCAGCTACATGCTACCTGCCTACAGTTACCACCCAGTTAATCCATATCAGTGGATTAATTCACTAATTAGATCAAACCTCTCATAATCTACTTATTTCTACTCTGAAAATTTCTTTTTTATTTATTTTTGTTAGTTATACATGACAGTAAAATGTATTTTGAAGTATTATACATATATGGAGTATAACTTATTGTTCTGGTCATACATGATGTAGAATTATATTGACTATATAATCATATATGCACATAGGAAAGTAATGTCCCATTCATTCTACTATCTTTCCTATTCCCATTTTTGCCTCCTTCCCTTCATTCCCCTTTGTCTAATTCAAAGTAATTATGTTCTTTCTTACCCACTCCCTTCTGTGAGTTAGCACATGTATATCAGAGAGAATATTTGGCCTTTGGTTTGGGGGGGATTGGTTTATTTCACTTAGCATGATAGTCTCCAGTTTCATTCATTAACTGGCAAATACCATAATTTCACTTCTCTTTAAAGCTGAGTAGTATTTCATTGTGTATATATACCACATTTTCTTCATCCACTCATCTATTGAAGGGCATCTAGGTTGGTTCCATAGCTTACTATTGTGAATTGAGCTGTTACAAACATTGATGTGGCTGTGTCACTGTAGTACGCTGATTTTAAGTCCTTTGGTTATAAACTGAGTAGTGGGATGACCAGGTCAAATGGTAGTTTCATCCCAAATTTTCTGGCATCTCTTAATATTTCTTGCATTGTGTCACACATGAGCTTTTGGGGATACTTAATATCTAAACCATAACAGAGTTTTTATGTATACATATGAGTGTGTGTGTGTGTGTGTTTGTATTACATATATATTACACCTTCACTTTTAGTTTTTTAGACTTAGACATATGTAAGATCAAATAATATTTGACCTCTCACATCTAATTAACAAAAATGTTAAATTATTAACACTGTAATTCTAATGACTTTTCATAATAAATTTTATATTATTCATTACCACTGTATGTCTTCATCTCTTTGAAAGTTGTAAATTTTTAAAGTAAGTATATTTCATTCCTTTGCTATTGGCACCAGAGTCAAAATTAAACCATAGAGCTTTTAAGCAGATTTCAAATTATAATTGGTGCCAACCCTTCCAATTCTTAGCAAGTGAACATATGTTACTGATATTATGTAAGTTGATGGGTAATTTTCTGGCCAATCAGTTCTTTTCTTTCTGTCTAGAAAGAAAATAATATTAGGCTATGAATTTGATGATTGCTATGAAGGGTTTTTGCATTGAATTTCATCTTGTCCATATTTCTGATGTTTCTGATGCTACCAAAAGTAGAAGGTAGAATCCAGTGTAATACTAATTTCTGCCTGCACATTTATACATATGTCTTTGACCCTGCTCTGGTACAGCTGTTTCCTTTTGGGATTTGAGCACACCTGTTCTGGCTTTGTGTTTGGACTACGACTAGTTTTGGGATGAGTTGAACGCATATAAATATGCAGATAGAGGATGGGTTTCATCTTTTTCCGTACTAAAAATGAATTCCATTGTGCAACAAAGAGTTGACTAATCTTTTTACATATATTCAATAAAGCAAGGTAACATATCCACATATCTATAGCAAGTCTATCCATATTGTACTTTCCAAAAGAATAGAAATATTTATAATCCCGTTATTCCATGGTATCCAGTATTTTTTTTGTTACTTTGATTATATTCCGTGTCAGTGGTTAAACCCATGGCTTTGCACACGCAAGGCAGGTGCTCTTCTACTGACCTATCTATCTAGCCTGCTTAATATGATACCTTTAAAATATTTTGAATGGAAATTTCATTGAAATTATGACAAATGCCTACAGCAGTACTTTTTATGGAAAAATACTTGGAAGTTGAGTGATTTGTTCAGAAAGGAGAAAATATGACTGGCAAAATAATAACAAAATGAAACATAATAAGGAATATAAGGGAAACTCAAGATGCTCAAGTTTAATAGAGCTACTCACAATAGCAACTGGGAAAGAAATGGTCAAGTGGGCTGTGTCATGATGAAATGCATTTCTCTATAGACACAGCATAGAAAGAAATGAGAAAAAATAGTGTAGTTCAAATGTTTACTCTGGTGGGAAAAAAAGTACTGATGGAATAGAAGTAAAGGCAAGAGGGTTTTTTTTTCCCCTCTGATTGAAAAATCTCACAGATATGGTTTCAACTTTTCCCTTAAATCAGAAAGGAAAGTAGACTTTGTAAATTAAGGAATGAAGATAAAGATCACCAAGACTTTCTGGCATATGAAAAAAATATTATAAGATTGATATTGTACTATATAATTAAATTTTTGAAATAAGTAAGTGAAGATTGTATTACAAGTTAATTCATTGATTTTCAATTTTTCTCTGAAAGAAACTTTTAACAATAATACTGTTACAACCTCATTTATGCATTTGGTAATAGGTTGTTGTCATTGAACGATACTAGTTAACAAAAAGTAGATGTAATGCATACTATTATGCTTTCTTCTTTTCCAACCCTACAATTTTAAAATCCTTTTACACTGAACCCATGCTAGTTTTCCCAGTCTATGCATAGAAAAATTCTGCCTATTATGAAAGGATTTTCAAATCCCAACAGGGGTTATTCAGCTCAATGTCAGACATGCAGCGTTAAATCCCCATCAATAAGAAACAACAAAAGAATACCACTCTCCCTGGAACACTGTATAAATGAGTTTGACTATATGTTCTTGTATAGCAATCACCCAGAGTAATGGAAAGTAATCATATATTATTTTCCCAAACAACGAGCTTAATAGAATTTTCTGGCTCTTTAGAAATATATTTCTGTTCATTTGTATAAATATTTTATACATTACTCTACTACAATGCACAAAACCGAAAATGATATTTAAAGTTACAAAAGATAAATCAAATATTTCATTTACAATGATTTCCCTTTCGATATTCTTTTTATGTAATTTAATAGAGAAGTCAAAGTCAATTAAATGACAATTTACTAAAATATTAACACTAATCAGAAAATGCAAATGGGACATTATTAATATAAGTCTGGTAAAATTCAGTTTTTATCTGCCCATTAAAAACACACAAATGCTTATTTTTCTTTCTACCGACTGTATTAATTATAGTGTTTTAGGGGAAAACATGCTTTACCATTGAAGATTGAAAGTGAATACAGTACTTATTTCATTTTATAATTTTTGATGAAATACAATTTATTAGAAAGCTAGTAAAAATTGAATGCCCATTATGTATCTCAGAAAAAGGTGATTTTTTAGTAGATATTTGTTCATTTAAAAGCAATTAATATAAAAAGATGATTTAATAATCAAGAAAAAAAATCATCTTATTTCAAAATTAATTTCCTATTAATGGTAATTTGTCCTCCAAATCTGCCTCATATTGGTCCCTTGGTCTTGTTATCTACATGGATTTTAAACAATACATCTGCAAAAGACTTCTTTTCCTTGATATTTCTCTGTCAAGCTATTTTTGATATTCTGGCCAGGTTAATGTATCTAAGGTGTCATTTCCATCATTTAGCAACTCTTTGCAAGAACATCCATCTGAAGTTCTCTTTTCCTCCTTCTTGTTTAAAGTTATGAATCCATGAAAAAAGATCTTATCCTGTCACCTTTGTTCCTATTCAGAACAAACCCCTTACCCCACTGTCAAGTTTCCCCTCCTCAAGCACTTCCTGCCACTATTCACCTTTTGTCTTTGGTCAGGCAATTTTCCCATCCTCCAGTATTCAGTCTGCCATTAAATATGTATAATCTCCTGTGATGCTGTAGTCACTTCACCTGTGAACCATAATCTGTGGCACACAAGCCCATTCCTGTTCCATGTAGTATGTCTTTCTGTGGCTTTATTTTTGTTTCCTTCCCTCTGTCCTTTCACAGACTCCCACATCTGCCTTTCTCCTTTCCTCTTTTCTGACCTGTCTGCCTCCTGTATACCCACCATCCTTTATCCTCCCTTCCTTTAAATACAATTTCAGGTTTTTGGGATACTAGCTGAATCCCACTATTAGTTGTCATTGTGTAAATTCTATTAAATAAGTAGCAGATATTTGACAGGTCATTTCCAAGTTCCTTTTAAGAAAATGTCATACTTATTTTCATCAGAAAATGTCAAAATTTCTGACTAATTCTATGGAATATATGCTCTCTCTAAGACTAGCTCCTAATTTTTTTTTAATTTAATGATTAGAAATCAGGAGAACTATGTTTTAAAAAATTAAGACAATTTATACCTACTAATGTAGAAACTTAATTTTACCTTTGGGATCAAAATATTTAATTGGTGAGAAATACAAACAGCCATTAAAAATTTTACAATGCTTCAGGCAAATAAACACCATTTTTTTTTTTTTTTTTTTTTTTTCTGATTTGAGGCTATTTGAGCCGATGTGGTTTACTGCTGCTCTGAGGAACTGAATTCATTCTGAGTTAGCCAGGGAGGCATAAGATTTGCATCTGAACATTGTTTCTCTGAGAAATGATTTTATTTAAGTATAGATTTTAAATGACACATTTCTGCATATGATTTCTCAATAATGAGACATATGTGAATGTGTTCTGTCCTGGGTAAGAGCATGTGGATTATCACCAGTGTAAGTACTGTTGTTTATTAAAGATGGCTGCATTTTCTTTGATTTTTCACCCATCAGGAAGTAGGCATTGATTCCCTTACTCTTGAATTTGGTCAAGTTAAAACACCTTTCATGAAAATAACACTGCCTACTGAGGCCTTAAAGAAGACTCGCAGCTTCCAGCTTGGTCTCCTAGGGTCTTAAGCCATATAAGTCTGAGGACACTGCTGAAGAATCTACCTGGAGAAGCTTTAGTCCACATGAAGAAGAAGCCTTGTTCTTCCTGCCAGGGGATTAGGTACACAAATAAAATGCCCTTTTTTTCTGTAGACTGTCATCAGCCTACCTAAACAACACAGCCATGCCTCACTGAATGGAGAAATTGGCAAACTGAGCTCTAAGCTCTGCTCATAAAATAGGTGATATTATTATACCATATATATCAATATAGATGATACATCATTATATCATCTATTTTATAGTAAGATAATATAATTTGTTTCCTTAAAGTATATTTTGGTTAGATTGCTACACAGCCGTAGATAATCAGAAAATTAGTCAAGTCCTTCAGAAAGCCAGTTCCTTCAGGACTGTTGATTCCAGAACAGTACCACATGGTATGAACTGACAGGCATAGAACATAATGGATGAGTTCTTGAGATACTATGGCAAGTGACTAGAGTAGATCTTGCCTATTTGTAATTTAGAATATTTTTAGTTTTCACTTATTTTATTAGTTTTACATAATTTATCTAAGGAAATCTGATCATACCAGTTAGTGGTAAACATTTTAAAATATTTACATGAAATTTATACTTCTCTTGCTATGATATAAACAATATGGGTATCTTTTTTTTCCCCTATGATCAGAGTCTTTTGATTATGTAGAGGGAAATGAGAAGGGGAAAGGTGGAGGTATGAACAATGATGGAAAGAGACAGGCATCATTACCCTATGTACACATATGATTAAGAATAATGATATGAATGCACATCATGCAAAACCATAGAAATGAAAATATTTACCCCATATGTGTACAATGAATCCAAATGAAGTCCGTAAAAATAAAAGTAATAATTAAAAAAATATTTCAAGGAAAGTTTTAAGAAAAAACTGATCTTCCCCCTTAATAACCTAGCATGTATGTACTAGAATTAATTTTATTTTGAAAACTAAATGAACTAGGGTGTCATTATGCCACTGTGAACATTCCAGTTGGAAATATATTATACATATTTATCTTGCATATGAAATAGTTATACCCAAATACTTTTTCATAATCTTTTATCTGTCCATCTACCATTCATATATCAATTTATCTCCATATATCTGTTATATATTTATCTGTTCCCCTTCAAAACACAGACATGAAAGCTTCTTCTCATAGATAATCTAGACCATCAGCTTTTATTTAAATTAAACTGAGAGATTATCCCACCGAATGATAAGAGAAAAACAAAAATGGCTCAAAGGAACATGGATTGATTGTGATTTTTATTTTTTTCTCAAATTCTCATTTTTCCAGGGCATGAATTATCTTAGATTTAATCTTACTACTTCAATGGTCTAAATTCTTTTTCATGTTATGTTGAATGACAGTTGAAAAAAACTCTCTGAGTCTACAATTTTGTTTCTTTCAAAATGTTTTAAGGATAGATATCATTTGTAATATTAATTTTATTTTCCTCCTAAGTCTTTTGAAACTTCCAAAAATTATGTAAAGTTAAAATATGATCAGTGTTAAAGAACATACTTTTCCTAACCCAGATGTGTTCCAGTCTTTAGTGTAAGTGATGAAAGTTCATCAATCTTAGCTCCATAGGTAATATCCTGTGCAACTTTCTGTCAGAAAACTAGCTCTCTGTGTTTCTTCTTTTGCGTGTATCATATTTAGAATTATAACAAAATATTATTATGCAGTTTTATTTTTGAGGGAGAAATCATAAAGCTATGAATCCCTTATTATTTCAACTGTATTTATAGGGTTTTATTCTATAAATCTTGATTCATTATGCTTCTTATTTTCGATCACAGTATTATATCTTTTATTTGAAATATTTTGAAGGGCATAAAATATGTTTGAAAATTGATTGAATTTTCCATTTCCCTTAATTAAAAAGGGCAAATTATCTACATGACAAAATGAAGTCTGACCAACTCCAACAATATTTACACCTTGTACTTAGAATTATAGCACAATGCTATTATGGGATGTTATCTTTGAGGAAAACGTGAACTCCATACTACTTCAGCTATAGTTAGTTATTGTGTCTTTTGTCTTCACACCGTGGCTTTGTATGTATGTCTTACATAACTTAATAACCTACAATATCAGCCTTCTTTGATGTTCATAATGTAAGCAAGAAGTATATTGTTCAAATGATCAACTGTTTCATTATTGTATAATAATAATAAAAACAGTAGGTAAAGTTTAATCAATGATGTAAGTACTGGGCTAATGAATTTGATTATACTGAAAATTTTTGTTTTGTGCAGTGCTGGGAATTCAACTCAGGGCCTCAGGCATGCTAAACAGATGCTATTCCACTGACATTGTTACACCACACCCTGCAAGCTTGCTATAACTTTTATATTAGCCCAATAAGGCAGTGAATTTTTTCCTATTATTTTTTTATTTATTCTAATTAGTTGTACATGACAGTAGAATGTATTTATACATTTTGATAGATAATACATAAATGGAGTGTAATCTCTCATTTTTCTGATTATACATATTGTAGGATCACATTGGTCATGCAATCATGTATGTCCATGAGACAATAATGTCTTTGTCACTCTTACTATCCTTCCTACCAATATTTTTATCCTCTTTTTGTAATTTAGAGTTTTGAGGTTTATAGACATTGAAGTTATTCATTATAATTACAGTGAACATTTTGTCATTTCATCATTGAATACATTTTGATTAATAGAGAGCAGTAATTCTGTGTCCTCTAGTTTTTGTTAAGGATTTTGTCTTTACCTGTTCATGGACCAATTATTGTTCAATGTTTCTTATAGAAAATCATGTCATAAATTCCATTTGGGAAACTTAAGCACATTTAATTTTAGAATTTTTGTACTTATCTTTTGGTTATTGCTGACAATGCAGTTGTTTGGGTTTTAACTCAGATACATTCCTGTGATGAAAGAACATTCCAAACTCTCATTACAATGAGTAAAAAGAAAAAGAAGGAAGGAGGGAAAAAAGAAACAAAAAAAAGGAAAAGAAAGGAAGATGATGGGCTACTGCATTTTATTTTATATTTTTTTCTCTAGTATATCTATGTTATGTATTATTTGTAACATACTGTATACAGATTAAGAAAATGTAATAATTAAAAAGAGGTTTTACTACATCATGGGTTATTTCACATTTAAAATTCAAACCTTCAAAATATTAGCAATAATAGTAAAATTCATTTTCTATGAACTTTGTCAAGGTCAATGACAAGTACTTTAACTTATATTATCTCAATATAGAGTAGAAAATCTATGAATTAGACAACTGTAATTACAATCATTCCTACTTTATAGCTACATAAGCTGAAGATTAGAAACATAAGTAAAAACTGAAAGGCACAGAGTCAGAGAAAAAAAGAGAATTATTAAAATCCAGGCTAAAGCTGAGGTTCTACTAATTAATTGTGCTTTGTACTGAGATATGTAAATGCTATATTATGTTCTACTAATGAAGTGCAAATAATTGATTATTTAATGTATGATGTCTTAACTTCCTAAAGGCAACTAATCTTTTGACTAGTGTTAAATTTAATTTCATTAGTTTTCTAAGAGCCTAAGGTGAGAACAGGAAACAACAAGAAAAAATATCTAGCCTTAGATTCTAAAAAATGTTAAAATGGGTCAGGCATAGTGGCACATGCCTGTAATCCCAGAGGCTCAGGAGGCTGAGGAAGGAGGATCATGAGCTCAAAGTCAGCCAAAGCAACTTAGCAAGGCCCTAAGCAACTTGGTGAAAGCCTGTTTCTAAAGTACCCCTGGTTCATTACCCAGTACCCCAAACAAACAAACAAACAAACAAAGTTAAAATGATGTTGGAGAAAGACAAAAAGATTAAAATGATATCACTTTAACACCTCAGTCATCAAGTATTCATTGAGCTCTACGGTGTGCTAGACGCATGTAATTACTGTAAAGAAACCAGAGAAATCAACACAAATATTTACATTGTGATAAGTTTTACAAAGAAAATAAACCTGATGTATGATTGAAAATGAATGGGGAGAAAGGAGCATATGTTAATTGGTATTATTTATTGTCCTTTCTGGAAATGGACTTTTGAGTGGCATATCTGAGAGAGCAAAGTAGAGTTAACCTACATCTGGTGAAATTTCCTGTTAAAAGGACAGGATGAACAACTTAATGCTTCTGACCTAAAGCAATAAGGGAGGTAGATAAGAAATGAAATTAGAGAGATAGGAAAGGGTTTTATAGTACAGAGCACTGTAGATACTGTTAAAAAGCTATTTACAATGACTGAAAGTCATGTGGTATTTTTAGTAAGGTAGGTTTGATTAAAGTAATAGAAGGAAGATAGAAAAGAATGATTAAGTTTAGGATATATTTTTGAAGTGATGATGAGATCTTGTGTATGGCATTAACAATTATGATCTTTGGTTTTCAAATACTAATCTCTGTGTCACATATTGAGTTAAGGAAGAACAGAATATGGGTAAAGACTACAATATTTGTGTCTGTTTTCATTGGTTATATATAAATTGATTATTGGATAATTCATGTGGAAAAAAAGTAGTAGGTAATTACATTTATAGATATAGATCAAAATGAAATGATTTAACCAAATATATATTTTAGGAATCATAAGCTTATAGCAATATTCAAAGACTTGGATAAGGTTCCTTGAAAGAACTGGACCAAGATAAAAAGAGAGCTAAATTAAGCTGGGCACAGTGGCACATGCCTAAAATCCCATGGGTTCAGGAAACTGAAGCAGGAAGATTGAGAGTTCAAAGACAGTCTCAACGAAAGGAGGCCCTAAGCAACTCAGTGAGACCCCGTGTCTAATAAAATCCAAAATAGGGCTGGGGATGTGGTCTAGTGCCCCTGAGTTCAATCCCTGTTACCCCAATCCCCTAAAATAGAGGGCTAAATTAAAAGGCTTTGAGTAATGTGTCATTTATAGGTCAACCAAAGGAGACATCAGATAAATGGATTGAATGCAAGTAACAAGTGAGGTGATGAGGGAGGGGCCAAGAAAAGAGTTTTTCCAAGACTGTGTCAAGGTTGTTGAAAAATGGAGCAACGTGATTGGTTTTAGTGAGCAGCAGGCTACTTGTCACTTATCTGAGCATTGTCAGTCAGCCAGACGGAAATAGAAGTTTGACTAAAATGAATTGAATAGCACTGATAGTTTAATAAGTGAATAAAATAATTATAGACATTTTGGGGAGTTCTGCTATAAAAGAAATGAGACAAATATGGCCATATCTGAAAAGGATTATGTTTCAAAGAAGATGTTGGATTATGGGAAGGCTTGTAGACTGGTAGTAGATTCTAGAGCATGGGTGTAATAATTGTCTTCCTTACTAAAGTATAAGATCCCTGAAGGCAAGGACTGTATTTGCCTTTTTTCAGTACTATGTCTCCACTAGTGAACCTGATTTTCTTGAATATAATGCACTATCCTTGAATATTTCTTGAATTACTGAGTAAACAAATGGGTGAACTTATAAATGTTCACTTGCTTAGAATATTCTCCTCATATATTAACTGTCAGTGGAGTGGTATTTTTTGTTAGTTTTGTTTATTATTGTGTGTTTGCATGTATATTTACATTTTCTCCAGCAAACTAAACTTTCGTGCACTTCATGTAGTGCCTTCTTTCTTATCAAACTTGCATCTTGCGTAATTAAAATAAATCACTTAAAATGTATCAGTGTGAAAAATCATAAGTCATTGATTAGAAAAAAATTATGATAACTATTTGATCATATCAGAACCAATATACTTTTATAATTGAATGAACCTGGTGTGATAGTAAAACACTTACAGTGTTTGTCCTAAACTGAGTTTTCCTTGATGTTGTTTATAAAATCATGCATGAGCAAAGAAACAGAGAAACAACACTCTGGAATGAAATAGGAATCATTACACACTCTTTTTCTTCCTCCAAGGACTTTTCTTCCCAAGGCAGTGAAAGAAAGAGTTCAGATTTGCAGGAAACAAATGTACATCACAGGGAGCTTTTGCCAAGAACTTCCTTTCTGCTCTCATCCCCAGAATGCCAATGCCCTCTCCTGTTTTCCCTCTGTTCCATTCACATTGTGACCTCTTTCTCATGAATATAAAAGAAAAGGAAAGGAAGAAATCAAAACAGGAAAAAAAAAAACACACACAAACACACCCAAAACAACAAAAAACCTCTTACAATTCATTCAGAATTGCACACACTGGATGGGTGCCACCATCTTCTACAACCTGTTCTGAAACGCCCTGCTGGCCTAGCTGGAATTTGGAACCTGCTCTGTTGATTTTATAAGAATGGTAGGTGGACCTGGATAACGTTTTATTCCTACTACATTAAAGTAGTTCTTTTAGATATTTTTAATTGTAACACAGGTCTATAAAAAGAAGGCACCAAGAAGTAATCTTTATTTGTAAAGCCTAAATATTTGTATTATATTAGCAAATTTCAGAAACTACACACATTTGCAACATCATCTTGATGGGAAATGATTACAATTTCTAAGCATCAGACTTGCAAACTTTCCCACCCTTTAATTGAGATTTTTTATATCACAGTATAATTGATCAATTAGCATATAGATGGGATTAAAACATGAAATATGAACATAAATTTCAAGATGGCAGTATAACATGGGATAACAAACACTAAGTTTGAAATCAGTTTAACAATGGGTAATCATATATTTTAAATGATCATCTTTCTCAAAATCATAATTATTATTCAGATATGAAATCATTTTTTATAGACAGGAAATTATCATTACATTCCTTATACTCATTCAAACAAAACCAAGGTGTTAAGATCACTGAGACACAAGTTTTCACTTTTGATTATTTTATAACATAAACTTTTAGGCAACCACAAAGAGTTAACCCCATTTACTAATGATTTTAAAACTGAATATCTTAACCTTACCTATTTCTTCACTAGTTAAACCAAAGTCAGAATCTAGTGAGACTCTTTTTTTTCTTTCCTTTTGTCATCTCTCATCCTCCTTCTTCTCCTTCTTCTTCTTCTTCTTCTTTTTGGTGGTCATACTAGAGATCCAATCCAAGGTCTCAGAAATACTAGATGAACAATCTGCCCCTGAGGTACACATCTCTCCAGTAAGATTTAAAAAAAATCAATTTAATAGATTTTGCTTCCATCAAAATGTATTTTCCATTTTTATTTGTATTTTAAAATTAAGATTGTTATTACACACTATTCAAGTTCTCATGAAATATTTAAGTATTTAGATAAATTGAAAGGAAAAAAATATGATATAACCATGGGGTATAATGCTAGAGTTTCTTCTATCAGTCTCAAAGGACATGCAAAGCAATAGGGAATAGCATATTTCCCTTTGACTGATGGATTCATGGCTTTCAATTTCCCTGAAAAGCAGTTATAATATTCTGATGAACTGACTAGGGAAGCTTGTTATTTCAGTGATCCTCAGGAGACTGTCAGGAGCAGGAGAATAGAAAACAGAGGTTACAATTAATGCCACAGAAGTATACTGTTACGGGAACCTGTGAGATCTTTTAACAACTGTCATGTGCAAAGATTTTTATATTGGATTGCTTAGCCTGGCTCCCTCCCACTCAGCTGGCTGAGGATTATGTGGTAAGACTGTGAGAGGTTTTTTGAAATGCTCATACCTGTAAACTCCAGAAGAGTATTACCCTCTGTGTTCCCCATTGTTTCCATCTAGTCTCTAAAGAGTGGAAAATCCCTTCAATACTCCTTGCAGTATGTCACACAGACCTTAATGTCATTTAAAAAGGTAATAGTAAATCATTAAAAAAATTTTCTGTCACACACATTACATCTCTAGAAAATTATTTGATCAACCAACTATTAATTTAAAGAAAATATTTGAAAGAGAAAATTAATAATTTCTTTCAGAAACAGACTCAGAGGATTTTTGAATAAAATTCTATTATTGGCAGTAAGTTTCTCCCATGAAAGGCATATGATGAATATGAATGGAAAATCTTCCTTGATTAAAGTATCATTTATTCATTCATTCTAGCAAAAATGTGTTTGGCATCACATGTAAGCACTGGGAAGAATATAGTGAACAAGATAAAACTGATTTATTTCATCATATGTAGATTCTAGTAGGTGATAAAAAAAGAAAAAGTATAGGTTAAAATTAATGATACACAATTCAAAGAACAATTAGACACATCTGGCTTCCAGTCTGGCATGCAAAGAGCTTAGATGTTGTTTTAGCCAGCTTTTTTACTCCTGTGACCTAAACACCTGACAAGAACAATTAAAGGAAGAAAAGTTTATATGGGTGCTCACAGTTTCAAAGGTCTCAGTCCATGAAGTGGCCAACTTCATTGCTCTGGGCCTGAGGGAAGCAGAATATCATGGTAGGAGAGTATGATGGAGGAAAGTGACTCAGAACCTCACACCAGAAAGAGGAGAGAGATAGAGACTTAGCTTTCCAGAGACAAAATATGTACTCCAAAGGCATAACCCCAGAGACCCACTTCTTCCAACCATACCCTACCTGCCTACAGTTACCACTCAGTTAATAGCTATGAGGGGATTAATGCACTGATTAGGTTAAGGATTCCATAATCCAATATTTCCCTCTTAAGTTTCTTGAATTGTCTCATATATGTGATTTTGGGTGATACCTAATTTCTAAACTATAGAAGATGTTAGCATACCTTTCTTCATAACATGAGAAAAGATTGAATGAACTTAAAATTAACTAATCTTCTTAAGCCCACCAAAAAATTATGGTGAAAGAGACCAATGCTACTCTAAAAGCAGAAATAAATACAGTGGGAGACAGAACTTCTTGGAGGAAAAGTCCAAGAGAAGAAACGTCCATAGGAGAAAGTACCAGGGTAGGAAAATCTAAGCTGTGATTAACAAATGGCCAGAGTAGTATTATCAGAATAAGAGAAAAAGAAGAGAAGAAATATTTGAAGCATTAATAACTGAAAAGTAAATCCAAAATTAGCTATGGACACCAAACACAGATACAATCAGGATAAACATATAAATATCCACAACTAACTGTAGAAAATATTGAAAGGAAACAGAGGGAATGGGGGCAATTCATCCAAAGAGTAAGAATAAGAATGGCCTTGAACTTCTCTTTAAGAACCAGGTAAACAAAACAGTGGAATGTAATATTTAAATATTTTAAGTCAATAATTTGGGATTTCTATATCCAGAGAAATTGCTGTTCAAGTGTGAAGGGAAAATAAAGACTTCTTCCATCAAAAACTGAAGAAATTTATCATCAGTAGTCCTGCCCTGACATAAATGATAAAAGTTTTTCAAAAAGGAGAAAAAATGATGTCAGAAACTAATATGTATTACAATAAAAAGAAGTACAATAAAAAGGGAATAAATTTTAAAAAGTTTCATTTGTCTTGTTCTTAATCACATAAGAGACAACCATTCAAAATAATAATAGCAACAATGTGGTGATTAAAACATATGTAAGTGTTTGAATTAGTGTATGTGGTGATTAAAACATATGTAAGTGTTTGAATTAGAACAGCAACATAAGGGATGGGGAGGAAGACTTACAACTACATTATTATTAGGTGCTAACCCTTCCATGAAGTAATTATTTGAGTTTGGACTTAGATTAAGTGATAAATATATATTTCATGATAAACTACTAAAAATATAGAAAAAATGAAGTATAACTGAGATCTTAAGTGAAGAAAAGAAAACACAAAATGTGCTGAATGGGAAGAAAGAAAGCAAGCTATCTTTACAGATGAGATTATTTCTATGTAATGAATCTACCAAAGAAGCCCATAAAACTTATGGAATTAATAAATAACAAGAACCAGATGAATGGATGTAAGATTAATATGCAAAATTAGCTCCTATTTACTCTAAAAATAATTGGAACTTGAAATCAAGCTAACAATATCATTTATTTTTGTACAAAAAGCTTTGGGATTTTCAAATTTTCAGTTCTTCACAACTTGAGATAGATTTAATGGAATCACAGCAAAAAAAATGTAGTGTTATTTTCTGGATGTGAACAAACAAATTCTAAGTTTACATTGAGAGGTAAAGGACCTGGAATAGTTAACACAATATTGAAAGAGAAGAATAGTATTGTAGAACTGACACTATTTGACTTCAGTCTTACTCTACTACTACAGCCATTGAGAACAGTGTGGTGTTGGTGAAACATAGACAAATCAATCACTGGTAAAGAACAGACAGTCTAGAAGTTGACTTGTGCAAATATATTCAACTGAACATTGATAAAGGAGCAAATGCAATTCAATGTGTTGAGAATAGATTTTCAACCAGATAACCACATACACTCAATTAAGCTAGACACAGACTTTATACCTTTCATGAAACTTAATTTAAAAGGATCAGAAACCTAAATGTAAAATACAGAATTATGAAACTCCTTGATGATACTGTAGGAGAAAATCTAGGTGGCCTTGGGTTTGGCAATGATTTTTTACATATAATACCAAAAGAACAATCCATAAAAGACAAATAAATGTAATCTCAGATTATTAAAATTGAAATGTTCTGCTCTTTGAAGGACATTTTTAAACGAATACATACAGAAGACACACACGGGAGAAAATATTTACAAAACATATTTAATAAAGGACTCATCTATGATATAAAAAGAACATAGAATTCAACAGTAACAGAACAAAATACCCAAATAAAAATTTAACAAATGATCTGAAAAGACACATTATCACAGATGGCAAATAAACTTATGAAAATGTGTCCAAATCATATGTCAGTAGGGTATTTCATATTACAAAAATAACTGTGTTAGCTTTCCATTGCTGTGATAAAACAACTGAGATAAACAATTTAATAGAAAGTGATATTTATTTTGACTCATGATTTTGGAAATTTATGCCTCTGGTCTTTTAGCCTGATTGCTTTTGGACTTAAAGCAAGGCAGATCGTCATGGTAGAAGCATTTGGCAAAGGAAATTTCTCAACTCATGGAAGCCAGGGAGCATAAAAAAATATAAATAAATAAAGAACCAAGAGTGAGGGACCATATTTCTAAAGTCCCTTCATGAGCACACATTCAATGACTTGATTTCCTTCCACTAAGCCCCACCTCCTAAAGGTTCTGCTGTCTCCCAAAAGCACCACAGTCTGGTGATCAAGTCTTTAGTACGTGACCCATGGGGAATATAGATGACCCAAACCATGACAATGAGAAACCATCACAATATATTCGAGTATCTAAAACCCAAAACACAAATATGAAATTTTGTTGGTGGAATACAATATAACCACTTTGAAAGACAGTTGGCAATTTCTTACAAAACTAAACGTACTAATACCATGTAATCCAGATACCATACTCTAGGTATACATCACAAATGAGAACATGCACACACAAAAGACATACACAATTTTTAGAGTAGTTATGTTTATAATTGCCAAATTTTAGATATGCAACTAAAATTGACTCTCAATAAATGAGTGAAAAAACAAACTGTATAGTATCCACATGATGGAAAGCATTCAACACTACAGAGAAATGAGGTATCGAACTCAAAAACACATAGAGGAGATAAATCCATATTGCTAAGTCAAAGAAGCCAATTTGAAATGGCAACATACAGTGTGATTCTATGTATGTGTTGTAGTGAAGTCAAAGCTGTGGAGCCAGGGATGCAAGAGAGGGAGGAATGAATAAGACAAAGCAGAAACTCTCCTGTATGATACTTTAATGATGTTCACATGTCAAATTACACATTTGTTTAAGTCAATAGAATGAATACCAGGAATAGACCCTAATGCAAAATGCATTTTATTTAATAATGTTTTAACATTGACTAATCAGTTTTAAATAATCCATAAAGTTGGGAAGGAATATCTGTCCTTTTTTCTATAAACATAAAACAGATTTGTAAAGAACTCAATTTAAAAACTTTAAAAATTTGAGGTATGAAACTTTAAATGTTGACAAACATAAAATATGTCCGTATATATGTATATAAATGTGCATATGTGTGTACATATGTATATATGTGTATAGATGCTTTGGGGTAGAACACACATACATATATAAGTATGTATATACATATATACATATATATGAGTATGTGTATGTGAATAGGTATATATATGTGTTTATATATATATAACTAAATTTTATGCAATGTAAATGATTAAACACAGTGAACAATATTTTAACATAGATATATTTTAAGTGTCCTATTGATAACATTTATAAAGATCCTCCATTAGATGTTTTATGTCACTATTGAATAGTCTAAGTATTGGGAAACGTATATCCAATAGTAGATCTTATTTAACCATTCAAAAAGGGACAATTTATTTTAGTCAGAAAATTATCTTCTTGTTCCTTATAACTTGACTATAACTGATCTTCATATCAGTTTTTGTTTTTATTTACCCTTTTTGAGAATTTATATATAAATATATATATATACTTACCCTTTTTGAGAATATATATATAAAATTTATTTATATATATATAAAATTTATTTATATACATATAAACATTTTTGGTGGTACCTGGGATTAAACCCAGAGGATGTCTACCACTGAACTACATCCCCAGCCTTTTTATTTTAGACACAGTCCAAGTTACCAAGTCTGGTCTTTATCTTGTGATCCTCCTGCCTCGGCCTCCAAGTTCTTGGGATTATAGGCATGCCTGGGATTACCACCATGTCTGCCATAGAATTAAAACAAAGAAACAAACAAAAAGCAATATTTTTAAGAAATGATAAATATAGACTCATGTCTACAATAGTGATAGTGTGAGTTCTTTTTTTCCTGTTCATATCATTTAATTTGTTTTATCTGTCTGATTGCTCTGGCTAGAGTTTCAAGGAATATGTCCAATAGAAGTGGTGAAAGAGGCATCCCTGTCTTGTTTCCGTTCTCAGGGGGAATTCTTTCAATTTGTCCCTGTTTAGAATGATGTTGCCCTTGGGCTTAGCATAGATAGCTTTTACAATATTGAGGTATGGTCCTACTATCCCTAGTTTTTCTAGTGTTTTTGAATTGAAGAGGTGCGGTATTTTGTCAATTGCTTTTCTTTTTTTTTTTTTTGCGTCAATTGAGATGATCCTATGATTCTTGTTTTTAAGTCTATTGATATGATGAATTATGTTTATTGAATTTTGTATGTTGAACCAACCTTCTCCTTGATATGTCTTTGTCTGCTTTTGGTATCAGGGTGATACTAGCCTCATAGAATGAGTTGTGAAGGGTTCCCACCTTTTCTATTTCATGGAATAATTTGAGGAGTATTGGTGTTATATCTTCTTTGAAGGTCTTGTAGAACTCGGCTGAGAATCCATCTGGTCTTGGACTTCTCTTGGTTGATAGGCTTTTGATGGTGTTTTTTTATTTCATTGCTTGAAATTGATCTGTTTAAATTGCATATGTCCTCCTGATACAGTTTGGATAGTTCATATGTCTCTAGAAATTTGTTGATGTCTTCAAGATTTTAAATTTTATTGGAGTATAAATTTTCAAAATAGTTTTTAATTATCTTCTGTGTTTCAATAGTGTCCAATGTGGTATTTCCTTTTTCATCATAATTTTTAGTAATTTGAGTTTTTTCTCTCTTTCTTTTCATTAGGGTAGCTAGGGTTTGCGATTTTATTGATTTTTTCCAGAGAACCAACTTTTTGTTTTGTCAATTTTTTGAATTGTTTCTTTTTCAGTTTCATTGATTTCAGCTCTGATTTTAATTATTTCCTCTTTTCAACTGGTTTTGGTGTTGATTAGTTCTTCTTTTTCTAGGGTTTTAAGATGCAATGTTAGGTCATTTAGTTGTTGACTTTTTATTCTTTTAATGAATGAGCTCAATGTAATGAACTTTCCTCTTAGCATTGCTTTCATAGTGTTCCAGACATTTTGTAATGTTGTATTGGTGTTCTCATTTACCTCTAAGTGTTTTTTTAATTTCCTCCCTGATTTTTTCTGTTTTCCATTCATCATTCAATATCATGTTACTTAGTCTTCAGGTGTTGGTGTAGCTTCTATTTTTTTAAATCATTGATTTAATAGATTCATCCCATTATGATTTGATAGAATGCTGGGTAGTATTTCTATATTTTTGTATTGCTAAGAGTTTCTTTGTTGCATAACATATGGTCTATTGTAGAGACAGACCCATGTGCTGGTGAGAAAAAAGTGAATTTGCTTGATGATGGATGAGATACTCTATATATGTCTGTTAAGTCTAAATTATTGATTGCATTATTTAGTTCAAATGTGTTCCTCTACATCAGTGATGAATCCATTAATAGAGAAATTAGGAAAACTACCCCATTCACAATAGCCTCAAAAATATTTGGAAATCAATCTAATAAAAGAAGTGAAAGATCTCTACAATAAAGATACTAGAACACTAAAGAAAGAAACTGAAGAAGACCTTAGAAGATGGAAAGATCTCCCATGCCTTGAATAGGCAGAATTAATATTATCAAAATGACTATACTACTGAAAGTGTTATACAGATTTGATGTAATACCTATTAATATCCCAATAACATTCTTCATCAAACTAGAAAAAGCAATCATGAAATTCATTTGGAAAATTAAGAGACCCAGAATAGCCAAAACAATCCTTAGCAAGAATAGTGAAGCAGAAGGCATCACAATACCTATACTACAGAGCAATAGTAACAAAAACAGCATGATATTGGCACCAAAATAGATATGTAGACCAATGATTCAGAATAGAAGACAAAGAGACAAACCCACATAATTTCAGTTATCTCATACTAGACAAAGGCGTCAAACACATACATGGATGGGCTGGGGATGTGGTTTAGTGGTAGAGCACTCACCTAGCATGTGTGAGGCACTGGGTTTGATTTTCAGCACCACACATAAATATATAAAAATAAAGGTACATCAACAACTTAAAAATATTTTTAAAAAACAAACATTGGAGAAAAGATAGCCTATTCAACAAATGGTACTGGAAAAAAGGAAAATCCATATGTAACAAAATGAAATTAAACCCCTATTTCTCACCCTGCACAAAATTAAATTCAAAATGGATCAAAGACTTAGGCACTAGTACAGAGATCCTGTGCCTAATAGAAGAAAAAGTAGGACCAAATCTCCACCATGTCAGCTTAGGACCTGACCTCTTTAACAAGACTCCTGAAATAAAAGAAATAAAATCTAGAATCAAGAAATGGGATGGATTCAAGCTAGAAAGCTTCTTCTCAGCAAAAGAAACATCAATAATATGAAGAGAGAGCCAACAGAATGGAAGAAAATACTTACCACGAGCACCTCAGATATAGCACTAATCTCTAGGATATATAAAGAACTCAAAAAACTTAATACCAAAAAAAAAATAGCCCAATCAATAAATGGGCTACGGAACAGAACAGATACTTCACGGAAGAAGAAATAATATTGATCAACAAATATATGAAAAATGTTCATCATATCTAGTAATTAGGTAAATGAAAATCAAAACTAATTGAAGACTTCATCTCACTCCAGTCAGAATGGCAATTATCAAGAGTACAAGCAACAATAAGTGTTGGTGAGGATGTGGGAATAAACATACACTCATACATTGGGGGTGAGACTGCAAAGTGGTGCAACCACTCTGGAAAGGAGTATGGCGATTCCTCAGAAAACTTGGAATGGAACTACCATTTGACCTAACTATTCCACTCCTCAGATTATACACAAAGACATAAAATCAGCATACTACAGTGATGAAGCCACATCAATGTTTATAGCAGCCCAATTCACAATAGTTAAACTATGGAACCATCTTAGATGCCCTTCAACAGATGAATGAATAAAGAAAATATGGTACATATACACAATGGAATATTATTCTGCTGCTTTACAGAATGAAATTATGGCATTTGGGAGTAATTGGATGGAACTGGAGAATATCATGCTAAGCAAAATATACCAAACCCCCAAAAATCAAAGTCTGGATGTTTTCTCTGATAAGTGGATGCTCATCCATAATGATGGGAGTAGGGGGTTGTATGTTGGAACTTTGGAATGTGAAGAGGGGAGTGAGAGGAGGGGAGGAGAGTGTGAAGATGGGAAGGATGGTGGAATGAGACAGACATTATTACTCTATATACATGTATGATTACCCTACTGGTACGACTCTGCACCATGTTCAGTCAGAGGAAGGAGAAGTTGTACTCCATTTGATTACAATGTGTCCAAATGCATCCTACTGCCATGTATAACTAATTAGAACAAATTAAAAAATAAAAAAAAATCCCAAAAACCAGGCTCTTGCCATAGTTTGATGTTATCTTAGATGTGTTGGGTTTTTATTAAAAAACAAATATTAATAGAAAAATTATTAAGAAAGCACTTTAAAAAATCTCTCTGCAGTGGTGAAAGAGAGAAATTAAAGTTGTGACATTTAGGTAAAAATTTGCAAACACTGAAAGGAGACTGAGGTACCCTAGGCAAATGACTATCAGGCACAAATGTACAAAAATGAAAAATATGAATTCTGGTTATATTGGAAAAGAGCAAGTGGAAGGGAAAGGAGTGAAGTGAGGTCATAGAAACAACAGTTTTGAGCAGGGCAAGTACCATTGAAAATCTTTGAATTCTAGGATGGTGCACACTTATAATCCCAGTAGCTCTGGAGACTGAGGCAGGAGGATGGAGAGTTCAAAGCCAGTCTCAGCAATTTAGTGAGCCCCTCAGTAATTTAGTGAGACCCTGTTTCTAAATAACATACATAAAAGCCTGGGGATGTGACCCAGGGGTTGAGCATCCCTGGGTTCAATCCCCAGTAACGCCCCCAAGAAAAGAAAAAAAGTCTTTGAACTCCAACAGTGTTCTGCCTAAATTTAATTTTCATTTAAGAATATTGGTCTGTTCAGGGACCTGAGTGAAATAGCTGTGGAAACCAGAAGATGAGTTGGCTATTTGCATTTTAAAGGTGTTTCTTCTGGTTGAGAATGAAGAATAGACAACAGCAAAGATTTCTGTTTGGCACTGGAGTTTTTCTTACAGCTGTCTCATTGGTCATTATGTTGGGAAATAGATTCATATGCATATAGTATGATCTATAAGAAATGAATTTCAATTTTTTTTTCATTTGAGATTAGATATTGATTTATTCCTATTTATGTGTTATGGAAATACATATCGGAAATTAAGAAAACCATAATTCTTTCTTCTATACCCAATAGATAAACCAATTTTAAACCAAACAAGATATCAGGCTTTCAAAGTGGAGAAATCACTTGCAGTTCCTAAAATCTGTGATTTCCTCTCTTACATTTGCTCCTTTTGCTTTATCTGTTTGCAATCTCTGGCCAGAATTCCATGGCACAACACCAGGGTAGTTCGTGCTTTACTTCCTTTTTTGTTTAGAAGTAAGATCTTACTTGAAATCTTCTCTGATCAGACAGTATTTCCAGACCTGAGAAGATGGTTCCTGGCATGGTTTTATCTTGTTCTATGACCTCTGTAGATTTTTTTTATACTTCATTTTTCTCTGCCCTTAAATTTGTACTGAATTTTAAGCAGTCAAGGCCTGTGGTTGGTGTTGTTCACTGTTGAACTCCTGAGAACTAGTGTATACAATACACTTCCCACTGACTGATGTACACAATGAATAAACAAGATTACAAAGATTAGCCAATAAATCTTGAAACATTCTGAAGTAAGTGGGTCAGAGAAGATTGGATGCACACTTGTATATCAGTGCTCTTTCATTAAAGTCCTCTTTGAAAACTACTTTAAACATTACAATTTCTCTTTGAAGATTTTATTATTTACAGTGCACTAGAAAGGTGTCTTTCGGTAGACATTGGAAGTGAATCTTTTCACTGAATTTTTCAAGTGTTTTTGCTTTAAATAGGATGGTGTCGATGGCAAAATTTAATGAAATATTTGACCTCTTAAGTTTTCAAATTTTAAATTTTATTTTTTAATTGCTGAAATTGTTTTGTCTGAGATTATTCAGATTTGACATAAAAGGGAAATGGCAAGATGCTCAAGGAATATGTCAAATATTATTTATTTGTATATATGAAAGCAATCATTCTTTCTTTTTTATTTCTCAGCAGGAGGATTACATGTTGGAGATCAGCCTGGTCAACTTAGTGTGACAATGTCCCAAATTAAAATAAAAAGAGCTAGGAATATTGCTCAGGGGCAGAGTGCTTCCCCAGCATGCACAATGTCCTGGATTCAGTTCCTAGCACCACACAGACACACACACACACACACACACACACACACACACACATACACACACACATATGTATATAATTATGTGATGAAATAATACTTTATTCTTTACTTTTCTAAAGTAAGGCCTAGCTGGCTGTAGCAATATTAATGGATCTGAAGCAAATTTATTCTCAAGCAAAAAAAAAAAAGAAATACCATTGTACATATGCATAAACTTTACTAATGTTATGGTGAGATAGCAATAAATCACCAATCTGATTTTAAATCAGGAGATGAAACTATTATTATTCACCATCTGGTGGTCAGGATTATCCAGCTGGCAGGACGACAGAGGGGACGGCTGCAAGTCCACACCCTTCTACCTCCTCCAGGTGTTAGAGTACATCTCTTATACCATAAGTAAAGCATGGCAGTACATTAATCATAAGTGACTGTTGCTATGAAAATCAGAGAATGGTTACTAACATTTAAACAAATTTAAACAAACTTCCCAAGAAAAATGGAACCAAGAGGGAGAACAATATTACATTGTATGATTGCTATTTTCTGTTGCTAAACGTGCTATACTAAGCAACTGTTGATGGGTACAGAGGCAGGGTGTTTCCATGGGAGAAGCATTTCCTTCATGACATGGAGTCTCAGGGTAAAATGGTGTCTGGTCATTGCCTGGCCCATGACACTAATATCTGAACACAATAATATTTGGTTCTAGAATGAAAAAGGTTAGTACTGTTTTGGATTTGATAAAATCTTTCCTTTTTTTTTTTTTTTAACTACCTTTCCCTCTTTCTTCCTCCTCTGTAATGCATGACATTTAAAGCATCATCACTGTGAGTTGTAATGATTTTGAATTTCAGAATGTCATTTTACTTCTTCAAACAAACAGTCAATTTCTGTATCATTGCTGTGAACTCTTTTATAATTATCATATGTTTCCATTTAATTAGAATATTCTGGTATTAAAAATATCTGATATACGGGAGACAGCCAATAGTGGCGAAAAAATTTTGTATTTGAAATTAGTTAAAACTGAAGTTTTATTCTGGAGGTACAATTTTAGTTGAATTCTCAATTGGGCCAATTACTTACTCTAATTCTCAGTGTTCTTTTCATCTCTTATCTTTTGCTGCTAGAATTTTTAGAAAGAGGATACATTCAAATTAAAAGAAGTACTTGCACATCCTACGTTTTATGATATGAATATATGTTACTCCACAAGAAATTAATCTTTAAGAGAAGAAAAATGTAAAGAATGCATTTTTATATTCACTTTGTATTTTTATTGATGCACTATAATTATATATGTCATACTTATGCATAGCATTCATATATATGCCATATTCATGCGATATTGTGCCCTACTTATGCATGCACATAACATAATTTGATTAATCTCATTCCCCAGTACCTTTCCTTTCCCTTCCATTCCCTTATCCCCAATATGCTTGCTGATCTTCCTTCTATTATTCTTATTCTTTCAATTAATGCATTAAAATTATACACACAACACATACATGCAGAATGCATTGTGATATATTCATATATTGTACATAGCACTGTTTGGTAGATTTTGTTCCCCAGTACTTTCTCAGTCCCTCCTTCCATTTGATCTCCTCTTTCTACTCGCTTGATCTCCCTTCTATTTCCATGGGATTGCTCTTTTCATTCCTATTTTCCTCCTCTTTTCTGCTCTAGCTTTCATATATGAGACAAAACATTTGACCCTTGACTTTGTGATACTGGCTTATTACACTTAGTATGATACTCTTCAGTTCCATACATTTACCTGTAAATGACATAATTTCATTCTTCTTTATGGATGTGTAAGACTCCCTTGTTCATATATACATGATTTTCTATGACTAATATTTGATTCCCAGAATTACATGAACATATTTTAATATATTATTAATAGAAAATCATGTGTTTTTCACAATTTATCTATGGAAACAATTAGCAATAGCAAAAATTTACAAGGCCTAATTTATTATCTCTTCAAATAAAATTAAAAAATTGGTTCTTTTTAGTTATACATAACAATTAATTTAGATATAATTGTACAAGCATGTAAGATATCTTATTCTAGTTAGGATCCCATTCTTATGGATGTACATGATAGTGGGATTCACTATGGCATATTAATTTAAGTACATAGAAAAATTATTTGGGATTCATTTCACTGTCCTTTTCCTATCCCTTCTCCCTTTCTTTATTCCCATTTGACTAATCTACTGAATACCCATTCTTCTCCCCATCCCCTTTATTGTGTGTCAGTTTCCACATATCTGTGAAAACATTTGACCTTTGATTTTTTTGGGACTGGTTTGTTTCACTTTACATGATAGTCTCCAGATCCATCCATTTAAACAGACTTCTTGCCTGTCTTTCACATTTCTATCTCCCATCAGTCTTTATCTTCTGTATGCTAATTTCATTGTAATTATTAAAAATGGTTTTTAAGACTATTGAAGATATCATGATTTGACTGATCCTTAGGTTTCAAATTGAAATTTTTACTTGGTTTTCTAAGTTTTCCAACTAGATGTCACAAATTAACAACTTTTCCTCATTCTCCAAAAACACAAGTAATAGGAAAGTAGCCTGTACTCACCAGGACAAATTAGCAAAACTCAATTATTTAGATGTGAACTCAGCCATCACGCACCAAATGTGCATACAAGTAGTTGTACAGGGGACTATAGAAATTTTTGCAGGGTTTTAATGACAGTGTAATGAGAAAAATATAAGAAACAAGAAAGCTGGTTAAAGTGAGCTTGCCATCCTCAAATAGGAATCTCAATTTCATATAAAGAACAATTTTAAGACCTTCTCAAGTGTTCCCAATTGAAATTGTCCACAGAAGGCAGTCGATCTCAGAGACTCTTTTAGGTTAATACAAAATGGGCATAAAATCTCAGCCAGATTGCCCAGGTGTGAGTCTTAGCTCCACCAATTTATACTGGGGTCTTGAGCTAATTACTTAATACATCTGTATTTGTTAAGTGGCATATAAAAGTGTCTACCTTCCAGAGTGCTTATGAGAACTAAATAAGCTTAACTAATCACATCATGGTGTCTGGTGTGAAGTAAGTGTTACACATACTTCTGTTGTTATAGGAGTATATCATCTTGCATATCATTTCAATTACTAAGCAGAGTATTTTTAAAAATTCAATTGTATTTCCCTTGAAAAGTAAAGATAAAAGTAAAATAAACTTGCTTTTAATTTTAAATTTAGAATCTATCAATATATTTAATATGTTTTCTGAGATCGGATATCATTTTACCCTTTAAAAAAATTCTCTGAATTTCTGCATGTGTGTTATAGACACCTATTTCAGATTCTGATGAAATAGTTAATTCTTTAACAGCAATTTAATGTCGCCAAGAAAGACATAGGTATAATTAGAAATAATTCTTTGCTAATTGAGAAATTGTACTTCCAGGGTTTATTTCAGTTATGTATTTCAACCCCATTTGACTTCAGATTAAAGTACAAAGATCTTGAAAACTCCTGAAATATGAGGAATATAGATACAAAAATTTTACATTTGATAACATTTTATTCTCAGAGATTTTTTATAATATTTTTATTCTTAATTATAAATTTCTAATAATATTATTCCCAAATAAAGTATATAACTGTGTTCCTAAAGATGATCCTTAGAAGATAAACCCCAGACATAAACAGTGGGGCCACACTGTAATATGCATCCTAGTAACATATAACCAGAGCACTGCATATTGTTTAATATTTTCCTGCATTATTAAGCATGAAACTCACCATTTGTTGCTTTTCCATTTTTTATTTTGCCTCTATTTTATTGTTTCTTTGACCTTAATCTTTTTTTTTTCCTTTGACCTTAATCTTTGCACTCTAATTTGCTCACTGTAGTCTAGAACAATATTTCCTTTGATAACAAACCAATTTCACTGAAAAGTAGGAAAAATATTTTATTTGGT